>APFE030288465.1:126590-153864 GCA_000404065.3 Pinus taeda | reverse complement strand
CTGATCAACAAGCTGATATAGAAAAGATTGTTTCAGAGTATGATGTCTTATTTCAAGAACCTAAAGGTCTGCCACCCAAAAAGGGAATAGTACATGATATTATTTTGCAGCAAGATGTTCCTTTGCCTAACATTAGGATGTACAGGTTGTGTGCTTTAGAGAATGCTGAAATCAAGAAGAAGGTGCAAGAGTTGCTCGAGAAAGGGTTCATCAGGACTAGCACATCACCATGTGGGTCACTAATCGTTTTGGTGAAAAAGAAAGATGGCTCGTGGAGAATGTGCATTGACTACTGAGCACTGAATAAGATAACAATAAAAATTAGTTATCCCCTTCCTCGCATAGATGATCTTTTAGATCAATTGAAAGAAGTTGTTTATTTCACCAAGCTGGATTTGCACAATGGATACCATCAGGTCAGAGTTGCAGAACAAGATGCATGGAAGACTGCTTTCAAAACAAATCAGGGATTGCATGAATGGTTGGTTATGCCTTTTTGCTTGACCAATGCCCCTGCTACTTTCATGAGATTAATGAATGATGTACTCAGACCTTTTCTTGATGATTTTGTTATTCTGTATCTGGATGACATTCTCATTTTTAGTAAAATGTGTGAAGAACATTTAGAGCATGTTAAGCAGACATTAGATGTTTTGAAAAGAGAAAAACTTTATGTTAAACTCTCCAAATGTGAATTTGGCGAAACCTCTCTAAATTATTTGGGTCATATAGTAGGGGGAGGTGAATTGAAAATAGATCCCTCTAAAGTGGTAGTCGTTATAAACTGGCCTAAACCCAAGTCTGCTACAGAAGTGAGAAGCTTCTTAGGAGCAGCACAATATTGGAGGAAGTTCATTTCAAAATTTTCCTCAATTTTAGCTCCCTTACATGCTTTGACAGGATTGAACAAGGTGTTTTAGTGGGGAGGCAAACAGCAGAAAGCCTTCGACACCTTGAAAGAAAAGATTAGTACAACACCTGTAGTAGCACTGCCAGATCTACAAAGACCATTTGAGATTCAAACTGATGCCAGTGACTATGCCATGGGAGTAGTGTTGACACATCACGGTAAACCCATATGTTATCATTCTAAGACTTTTAATTCTGCAGTAGTTAACTATCCTACATATGATAAAGAATTCTATGCATTAGTTCAGAGTGTGAAAAAGTGGAAACATTATTTAATGGGCAAACAAACAGTAATACATATTGATCATCAGCCACTTCAATATCTACACTCCCAAACTAAATTGCAGCAATCAAGACATTATAGATGGATGGGGTTTCTACAACAGTTTCATTTAGTCATCAGATATAAAAAGGGCATACATAAGAAGGTTGCAGACATGTTATCTAGACCCATTATAAATGCATCTACCATACTTAAGCATAATTCTATGCTGCATGAAAGCTACATAGAGCAGTATGCTTGGGATATGGAGTTTAAAGATGTATATGCAACTTTGAGTCAAGGCAAAAGAGTAGAAGAACTGGACTATCATGTGAAGGACCGACTCTTATATCATTGTGGGAAACTCTGCATTCCACAAACTGAGAG
Organism: Pinus taeda; assembly: GCA_000404065.3. NCBI lineage: Eukaryota > Viridiplantae > Streptophyta > Pinopsida > Pinales > Pinaceae > Pinus > Pinus taeda. The sequence goes on along the minus strand of APFE030288465.1, from coordinate 152,306 downwards.
AGCAAAGGTAATTAGGGAAGCACACACTTCTCTGATATCAGGTCAGTTTGGGGTAAGTAAAACAGTTGCACAACTGCAAAGGTTCTGCTATTGGCCGAAAATGAGTGAGACAGTTTCTAGATATGTAAAGGGGTGTGCTGTGTGCTAAAATCAAGCCCAGCAATAGAAAACTAGGCTTGTACACTCCCTTGCCAGTTCCTTCTCACCCTTGGGAAAGCATTTCCATGGATTTTCTTGGAGGATTGACTAAATCTAAGAAAGGTCATGATTATCTATATGTTGTTGTGGATAGGTTCAACAAAATGTGTATTTTAATACCCTGTAGTAAACAGATTACAGCTGAACAAACTGCAAAATTATTCTTTGAACATGTATGGGTTCATTTTGGATTACCCACTTCTATTGTATCTGATCGAGACACTCGATTTGTGGGAAGGTTTTGGTCTAGTATGTGGGAATTAATGGACACCAAGATAAAGAAAAGCACAAATTTTCATCCACAAACAGATGGCTAGACAGAAGTAGTTAATAGGATAGTGATCCAGTTACTGAGAGGATATTGCAGCAAACATCCTAAGCTTTGGGATGAGCACTTGTGCTATATGCAACATGCTTACAATAGAGCCAAACACTCTTCTCACAGAGATCTCCTTTTGAGACCTGTTTTGGTTTCATACCAAGGTCTCCTTTGGATTTTGTCTTTGGTAAAGATACCATGGTTCATAGACATAGTGATGTGGACAAGGCAACTAGGTTCATTGAACAATCCAGGAGATCCACCAAGCAGTACAGGAACAAATGGAAAAGAGTCAGGCCAAGTACAAGGCTAGGCATGATAAGCATCAGATGGAGCATAGTTTTCAGTTGGAGACCAAGTCTAGCTGTATATCAGCAAGGATAAAATGCAAGGTGAAGGTAAAAAGCTAAAACCTATCAGGTATGGACCCTTCAATATATTTGAGAAGGTTGGTGTGAATGCTTTTCGCCTTGATCTTCCAGCTTACATGCACATCTACTCAATCGTGAATGCAGATTGCTTAAGGTTGTTTGAACCTTCAATGATTGAGGACCCTGAATAACATAGTCAATTACCTTCTGTTGATGACCTGCTACCTGAATACCTTAAGGAGTTACAGGAAGACACAGTGCTGGACAGGAAGGTGAGGATGACGCGCAGTGGACAAGTGGAATACCTCAAGGTTGGGCTTAAAGGTTCGAAGTCGAGCAATACGAAGTGGATTGAGATTGGACAAGTGAGACAATAGTTTCCTCACTTAGTCGATGCTTGAAGAAAACCAAATTTTGGTTGTCCAAAATCTTTTTCAGTAGGAAGGCTGTGATCCGAATCGGATCCATAAAAGACTATCAAGAACCTTAACTGTATCAATTTGAACAAATCCTTGAAAATTCCAAAACAACGATCAAAAAATGCCTTGAACCAGTGGCAATGGCAGCCAACGTGGAACGGCGAGGACCTCGGTCAAAGCACGCTAACCGAGGCCCATGGAGACTGTGTAGGAGGTCAAAACAGCCCCTGGGAGCCCCAAATCAGGAAAAGGAGGCGATTTTGATGCGCTGGGAAAACAAGGCTAAAATGGGGTGCCTTAAGCACTCGGTGACATTGGGAGCCAGAGAACTGTAGGCGGAGAAACAAAAAGCACTAAAGGACAAAGGCGGGACCTGCGCTTTGGAGAACTGGTGGTATCGATCAGGGCACCCTTGAAAGTTAAGAGGTTTTGGAGGAGAGCGGAGCGATCCGACTCAGCGATCGACACGTGGCAGTGGATGTGAGAGAAAAACCGTCGTGATCGCATGATATCGGTCGAGCAGGTCAACCGCACTCGATGTGCGTATGACATTGGATTTGGAGGAGCCCAGATCGGACGGCTGAGATTGCACCCGATAGACAAAAGCAGAATCGACAAGGAATTAAGCCGTGATTTAAAGGGATTTGGAATCCGTTTGACCGCCACAGTGGAGAAAGAACACATACACGACGTAACGGAAGAAACAAACCGACGAAGCATGCTGGCACCAGTTAGATGGAGATACGTGGCCACTTCTAGAGCATTCATGCTGACGCCGAACAGGGAACTCCAAGTGCAGCTGCATAAGGGAATCGACACAGGCGGGAGAGGAACCGAACAGGCATAGGGATCAAATGGTTAAAGCCATGAACATAGAAAATCAAATGAGAGAGGAGGATTTTGAGAGGAGTCCAAGCGACCAAGAGAGACAGTGAACAGTGAACCCTGAGAGGAGGACTAAACATAGAGAACAGTAAAGCCAAGCAGCGGAGATAGAGGGCCGAGCTGACCATAGGCAACATCGAGCACCAGAGAGCTTGAAGATTCAAGCCTTCCCATAGAGGAATCTTTCCGGACTGAGCATCACATTTGGATCTTCCACTATAGATCGAGGGTCACAGAGCTGGTAGGAATAAAAAGACTCTATGAACTCTGAGTGGCTTGGGGAATCCAAGAACCACCCTACCTAGCAAAATATGCTTCAGGAGAACTCACATTGAGTCCCTGTATTGTAATTTCTCTGCGGTAAGACACAATAAAACAAGGCCACCATAGAAGCTGGACCAGAGACGTAGCCCTAGAGAATAGGGTGAACTCCGTATTAAAAATTGTTTGTGTCTTTGTGTTGCTTACTGTATTTCTCTGTTGTCTTTCCATTTAAATGTCTGTGTATTGGCAATCTGATTGATCCGTTGTTTCAATAACAAAGAACACACACCAGCACATGAGTCTGTAATACCTTTTTTTTAACAAATCTTCAACTAAGGTCAGTCATAGGGTGATTATCAAATCAGTTAGACTAACATAAAAGGGAGGAACATCTCCCTCTTGAAGTTTTCCATCAACTTCAGGGTCAAATAGTAATTCGAGTTGATCATCTGATACATTAAATGTATCAATTCCTTCTCGTAGGCTCAATGCTTTCATTACCAGGGATCTATAAGGAATTTTACTCATCAAGTATGTCAAAGGAATAGGGATTTTGAGTTTTTCCAAAACAAATTCTATATTAAATGATGTTTGTGTTTTATTTGAATTGACAATTTCTAGTTTATTAGCCACATCCCTTTGGGGTATATCTCTTGGTTGGCTAGCAAAGGTGTTGTGTAGGTAAATCCCCTCTGCGGACAAAGGCGATCCCACTAGCCTAACTGATGTCTAGCAACAATCAAACAACGCTAACACGCAGGTTCCTAATTGCAAAATAAAGGCCAAGATGAGAGCCTACCTCGAATCCAACGCTTATATTCGTAGAAGGGTCGTCGCTTCCGTTCTTTCGCTTCAGCTGGTCGCAATCCTCATGATCTCCGTGAACGGACACCTGCATAAGCAAAGAACAAGACAAACACAAGCATAAAATCTGGGAAATGCAACTATGTATCAGTCAGAAAGGATACAACTCAAACATCATAATAAAGACACATGAGTGGAACCATAATGATAGTCGTCTATTATTATTGATAAAACAAAAGAGAATACAACTAAGTTTTGATGTCGAATCCTCCTTTGGTTGGGTCCAGCCAACAAGTCCCTCAAGCATTCACCCTTGAAGGTAGATATCCCAAGACAAAACTCTCTCGCACACAAGTTTACACAAGATGGAAACACTTCACAACCTTCCTTAAGCACTCTAGGAATCCCACACTTATCACACCAGCTGCCTATCAAGCTCACACACTATCAACAATTCTCTAAACACAATCAATTCCAAAACTAGCAGCTCATGGCAATGGTGGAGGCTTGAATAGGAGAAGGAGTCTCCATGAATGGTGGGAGGATGAGCTTATCTCCAAGGAAGGTGGCTCAAATGACGAAACAGACATGCCAGAGAAGGGAGGGTGACATTTACGAGGCCAACAACCAGGTCTGGAGTCATCTGGAAGGCCGGCTGTTAGAACAAACTCGCCCAAACTAGATCATCGCGGGTACATAACTGCACTAGAGCGCTGACATCGCTGCTGAATAACAAAGGAAGTCATATCAGCGTGATTAGATATAAGTAACAAACGCGCTGTCACATGAAATTCGACCAGCGCGAGAATCACGTGTGCTTCCGCGCTGGCAGCGATTTAGGTCTGTTTTGGAGCGCTCATCAACGCATTTATTTTTACAACAGTCACGATGATAGAAGAACTTTGGCAAAGTGGGTCATTTGGAAACATTAGAGAGCATGAGCATGATTAGTTTGGTCCCATGACACATCAGGAGGACTGATAGGGAGACAATGACAAATTACTGTGTAACAAAAGGGATCATTTGTTTGAATGGTTTTGGATGCGGTGTCAGGTTTTTTGGGGATTATAACATCAAGATTCTTTCGAGTAAAGATCTCAACATTCTTTTTGGTAAGTGTTTCAGCTGGTTTCTTTGGAGGAGTATCAAGTACTTTTCTACTCCTGAGGTTATATTGTTTGTGAACTTCCATAATAGCATTCTCAAAGCCTTTATTGTAATCCTATGTTTCTTCAGGTTCTATTTCATTTTGGGATAATAGGAAAAGGTCTTGATCTTCCTCAGTAAGAAAAATATAGTCATTATCATTTACTCCTAATAGATTTATTTGAGTATTCTTTGTATCATCATCTACTTCAGCCTCCTCATATGCATAATTTTCCTAAAAAGGAGGTATTACTTGTTGTTCTGGACCCTTTCGGTCTCTTTGTTTATTCAAGGGTTGATTTCTTCTCAGTTTGATTTTCTATTTGAGGATTCCTATCAACTATATTGATTATGTCCATCATTTTTTCTACTGTTCTCAGTAGACTGTCTAACGTATAATAAATTAGCCTCTACTACTTGCATCTCCTCTAAGGTGGAGGGATCTCTTTCTCTCAGTTGATAGCCCATATCAACATTGAATCCTTCTAGGAAATTTATCAGGGCCAAGCCCAGGGGTGGTTTAATGGAAATGTGAATTGCATTATAAACCCTATTAAATTTGTCACAATACTCCTCTACAGTTTCATTGGGACGTCTCTTAAGGTTTTATAATCATTAAGGATCTACAAAGGACTCTTTTTGATTTCCCACCTAATTAGGAAAGATTCGTGAAAATCAACAAGGTTAGTTATACTACCAGCTGTTAAGTCTTTGAACCACTTTTTGACTTCTCCACCTAAGCTCTACGCAAAAAGCCTTAGTTTTACATCATCCTCATCTACTTTGTGAAGATCAAAGAAGTCATTCATCTTGTCAATGTGCTGTTGTGCAGTCACAGGAATAGTACCATCAAACTGGGGTATCCTAGTTTGATAGTCTTGCGGCATATTATGCAACTGTGTAGGTAGAGCCAGAGGTGCATATCGAGTAGCCATGATATTTGGTCTTAAGGGAGGAGAAAATATAGGATTTGTGGGAATTAATTGGGTGACTACTTGAGATACTACTGGATCAGTAGTTGAAATTATAGAAGAGGACAGGCCAACTGATGTTAAATGAACTGATTGGGAGGATGAAGTAGATGCAACAATAGTAAGGCAAAGAGCTCAACAGAATGTTGTATGTAAGCTTGATGTACAACCTAATCAAGGGATGAAACAAGATCTTGCAGCTTGTCAAACTCATGAAGGGCTTGCTGATCTGAATCAGGTTCAAAAGATGGTCTTATTGGTTTATTTTGATGAAGAATGGCTTCATCATTTTCTGTGTGATCAACAAAAGATTCAAACTTAGTCCTGAAAAGACTATGCTCGAAAGGTAGGTCAAACTGAATATCGTGAATAATGTCAAGGTTCTCAAGAAGAGAATTGGCCCTTGAAAGGGGGTTATTGCTTTCCTGGCTTTGAGCTAAACTTATCCTTCTTAGTATTCTTTTAGGATTGTCTATAATTTCAGGTGGGTTTGGATCAGGATTGGCTCTAGTATAAACTCTCTTTGGAGCTAGATCTTTTTGTTCTTGTTTTTAAAAGTAAAACAAACTCTAATGCTTTATTTCAAATGAGTTAATCATTAAATTTCTTGAAATACAGATATATAAATTAGGGAAATAATCTTATGATGATGGAATAAAGGATTATTTGAATTCCCTATATGGTTGCCAAAATGTTAGCACTCAAAAATTTTCTAAGGTTGCCGATGAAAATCACCAAGGTAACCATAAACCAACTTCGAAAGTTGGGATCTAGCCCTATCAGCTTCAGAGAGGGCTCTCTCTGTAAGATTTAGCTTTGTTTAATAAAATATTAGGCTAGTTATGAAGTTTGGGGTTTGATTTGTATTTGAATGGTTGGTTGATAACTTAGATTTCCATTGGGCTATGGAGTCTGATACATAAAATACTGATTAACTAGAGTATCTACAGATAGATCTCACAAGGCAAGGTATCCAAACCAACTAGATTCTTTAAATTCTGTGAAATGGAGAAGAAGAACATAATAAGTTTCACTTTAAAATATAGAGCATTGTTACCTGAATTCTATATTCAAAGATTAGAAGAAAACATTGAAATTATTCTAGCCATTATGGGATTTTTGAGGTCTAAAATGGGCCTCCTACGAAAAATGCACTACCAAAATAAACTTTAGAAGAAGCAATAGGATTCAAGATGATGATGTGAACCATGGGGGATGATTCACCATTTTTTGAGTAAAAAAGTACAAAGATTAAAAAATAATAAAATAATAAAACTACTTTTTCAACTCATATTTTCAACTTATCTCCCTAAGTTTTAATCAAATTTCGAGCGGAAGTACTTGTTGGATGAAACATTTAATTCCTCATGCAAGGAGTACAAATATTGCATACTTTCGATGGACCCTACTACACGAATAATGAGAAATACATGAGAAAACATGATTGAAATCACGTTTTTCATGTATTTCTCATTTTTCGTGTAGCAAGGTCCATCGAAAGTATGAAACAAGGGTACTCCTTGAATTAGGAATCAAATTATGCATCCAACAAGTGTTTTCGCTCGAAATTTGAGTAAACCCATAGGGAGATAGGTTGAAAATACGAGACCCATTTTAGACCCCAAAAATCCCCTAATGCATGTGCAGAGTGTAGATTTAAACAAATTCTGCCCTTTGTTTATCTATTGAATAATTCAGATTTTTTGAAAACAATCATGTGCTATAAATAGAGAGATATAAACACATATAAAAAAATATATGTACTTCACCACCAATTTGACACATGAATCATGTGAAAGATCCTCTGTATTACTTTGGAAAATCAGTCGATGCTTCAGCAAAAGGTATACAATAGTGTTTCTTCGTACAAAAACCAACTTGTACTACTTCAACAATTGAAGTATTTATAACTAAATTACAAAAAATATCCTCCCATGATGACGAGGATGTATCTACACAATCATAGGACTACATTAAGCTAACTTATTACAGTAAAATGAGGAGAATTTAACTGTCTGAAGTGGTGGCACTGAAATAAAAGAACAACTAGCTGTCTGGTGCTGAAAAACTGGATGTGTGGTAATGTTGAGCTGTGCTGCTGAATTTACCATTTACTCTAACAATTTGCAGAGTTTATCCCAACATTGTTCGCTTGGGATATTCATCTTCATTAATTTTTTGTACACTTCATCAACTTCGGTATACCTGGAAAATGTCAGCCGAGTAATGAACAAATTTGGAATTACATACTGGATGTCGATCTCAAATGGTAGTTCTTCCATAAATTCCCTTCCTGTCATGCTGATTCTTCCGGCTACAACTTTTGACCTGTCTCTCGCCTTATTCATAATCGGTGCACTATAATTTGGCCATGTACTGAGTTTGTCATTAATAACTAACAGGTTTGGAAGTCCCTTCTTGTAGAGAGGCTCCAGTTGGTAAAGAATATATGTATTCCTGTGTTCATGTTTTTCCCTTTCTCTTGTAGAGAGGCTCCTGCTTGGCAAAGAATCTTTGTATGCCTGTGTTCATGTTTTTCCCTTTCTCTTCAAGTTGTCTCATCAAGTTCCTTTTATTCAACACCTTTTTGAGTTCCAAAGCGGTTTACGTTCTGTCTTCAATCTCTAATTCTTTTAACTCTTGATTGTTCTTGGAATTCAGAAATTTAATCAGCTCAGTGAATTCATTTGGTTTATCTCCTAGTTGATTTCTAACCTGCTCAATGGCTTTAATCGGCCTTTCAAAAAGCTCCTTCTATTCAAAAATGATTTGGATGGAAGGCCAAATTTCTCCCATGTCTTCATTAATTGTTTTCCAAATATTTTCTTTCACTCGTGCCAATGTTTTTCCCATGACATAGTCTTCTTCCATATTCTGGACTCTTTGGGACAAAGTCTGAGTTTTCTGTGTTTCTATCAAGTAGGCATTTTCATACCTTTTACTCTGCTCTTGCAAAATTTTTATCTCCTGCTTAAGTTTCTTTAGTTATTCTCCCCATATAGTCATATTTTCCATAGATTGAGCCAATTTAACCAAGTCATCCACCACTGGTGTGGGCAGCACTATTGAGGATGGTGTTTCAGTTGTAGTAGTTGCTGTAGGGACACCTATCTGTAGCAGAGATGCAATTGGAACTGCAAAGAGGAACAACTGCAAACTGTGCATTCTCTTCCTTTTTCTTTATAAGCTTGTCCATTTCAGCGTCCATTGCTTTAATATGGGCACTTTTCTCCACAAGAAACTTTAGCATTTGTTCCTTTTGCAACTTTGTTTCTCCAAGTTCTTTAGCCTGGGGGTCTTCTATTGTTGGCATCATCAATTGATTTTTTAATACTGCAAAATCAACATTCTCCTTTCTAATTATTTCTTCTGTAGCTTTTGAATTTTCTGGATCAAGGCTTGCTTTGACTACCATTTCTTCCAAGTATTTGATTCTAGTATCTTTGGCCAATGAGGAGATTTTATCCAATTTGAGTTGAGACTGCACATTATTTAGAGTGAGCTATAGTTTTGAGGCACTGATAACAATTTGTGTGAAAGTCGAATATACCATCTCACCTACCTGTCTATGCATATCTATTTGATCCAAAGGATGGACATCCTTTGACTCAAATTCAAAAATGGTCTCTTTGAAGTCTGATGTTGACTTTGGTTGAGGGACCTAGGCCTGCAAGAATGCCATATGCATTCTTCCCTTCTCTGTATCATATGATGAAATGAGTCTGTGTTGAATAGAAGAGGACTGTTTTTTGAACTGAGCTGATATGTTGTCATGAATGGCACATTCCTTTGCTTGATTTCCTTGTATCTCTGAAAAATGTCGAACTGTCTCTTCTCTTTAGAAGTTTCAGGTGTTTGAGGGACAGTAGGTGGAATATCCTTTGTAACTGAGGAAGATGATGGAGATTTTGTAGTTCCACTGTCCAGCTTGAAAGTCTTCAAGCCCGAGAGCACAATAGTGCCTTGTGTATCCTCCAGTGATGGAAATTCTATTTTAGAACCGGAGCCCGATTTGAGCTTCTTAGTGTATAATTTAAATTCCTTGGCTGAGACTTCTATGACTGGAGAATCATCCTCCCTTGCTCTCTTATCTGTTTTCTCTTTGGGTATTTGAGTCTCTGAAGTAATCCTTGAAAGTACCTGCTCCTCAGCCTCCTACAACGTATTTTCCACCCAAGTGTGCTGGTTCATATACTTTTCAATTTCAGGCCTCTGTGTGTGCACATATGGTGTAGTTTTTTGTTATACTCTCAACTAGGAAATTACCACAAAGGGTTCATAAGACCAAGTGAAGCTGAGAGGAAATTTCATTTGTTTTAACAGGAGGTCTGCTTCCTCTCTTTCTACTCTACTATTGCAAATAAAAGGTCCAACTTGTGTCTTGACCCTGAACTGGGATTTCTTTTTGGTTTCCACAAAATGAATGTTATCATAATGAATTATCTATCTGATATATTCCAAGGCAAATGTCTTCGTGGGCACATATTTGGGAAATTTGTACGGTGGAAGTTGTGAACCATACACTCTAATCTCTGTGAATGATTGGTAAAGATACCAATCCCTTGTTTTAACCTGTTCACTGAGTTGCAGAAACTTTTGTATTTCTTCAATGATCCTTGGAACCTGTTGGCCACTTAACACACAAGTGGATGGATATACAAATTGAACTACAAACTTTGAAAATTTTTACTCCTGTGATTGTTTTCTCACTAAGGAAGTCCAAAAAACAATTGACTGTGGCTCTCCTTGCTGATCTAATTTCTGCATTGAGAATGGAAACTTATCTGCTTGGAAAAATAGAAACATATACATTAGAATGGATGAATATCTGAACATTCCTTCAGTTAAAAACTGAAGAAATTTTTCATGAATTGAATTTGATAAGAAATGACCATAGTCAAAAGTGACTGATGGTCCTTCTTCTGAAGAAAGGGTGGACAAAAATCCTAGAATAGGCTCATCTACCCCCTCATCTGATGATCCGGATTTAAACAGGAATGAAACAAAATACAGAGATAACCATATACACAAATATGCAGCGGAAATAATACTTCATTTCATTAATGGAAAATACTGAAATATGCTTACAACCAGAAATGGAAATCAACCATCTATGGCGATGGTAGCTTATCTCTGAGAAGAGATGTGGCGGCTACATGCCTCTGAACTGTTCTAAAACTGTGTTACAATGAGGCTCGAAGGCCTATTTATTGTTGAGAAACAATGGAAAACCCTTCACATTCCAAAACCTAACCCTAGAAGATGAAAATCCAAATTGTGGGCCTTGTTTTGGGTAAATTGGTACATCAATTTCCCAGGGTCGTAACTTTGGCATACGATCTCCGTTTGACACGTATGATAGCTCGTTAGAAAGATCTATCCGAGAACTACCACTTTGGGAAGGGCAACATCGATCCATGGACCCATGTTGCCCCCAGATTTCCCAAAAAACATAATTTAGGGCATCAAAACGGCTCTGGAAGTTCAGGACCCAAAAAAATCTGCTAGAAATAGTAAATTGTGCTACAATTACGGAAACTGAAAAACTGAAAGAGACACTTGCGGGGGTCCAAATGGGATAGGTGGGTGGCCACCAACATCCACCTGGATCAAGGCATACCCATGTGACCCTCCACACAACACACAAGATTAGTCATTTGTTTGAACCATCAACATCACAAGGAGTGTCTTAATAAAAAAGCCTGTTGCCAACTGATATGAACCCTAGGGGCTATATAAAATTGGAGGACATAGGGGTGGTATTTGATTTTCTTATGTGTACATGGGTCTTGAGACCATTTAATATAATCTCTTTGGGTGTAACCATATTTTTTAACACTACCTCAAGGTGCCCCCATGACTTCATGCTTTTTAACACTACCTCAAGGTGCCCTTATGGCTTCATGCTAGCACGAGGGCTTCACTAGGGGAACAATAGCATACCACGTTCGTTCATATTGAAAGATATATACTGAGGAAAAAATGACATAATATATTGAGCATATAATGGGGGTAAATGGTTTTTATAATGGAAGGTATAAAAAATGGAACTCAAAGTTAATGAAAAAATATAAAGGGGTATAAAAAATGTTAATGAAAAATGGATACCTACAATATCTAGTGAAAGTAGGGGTTTTTAAATTGGGAAGGTGTATTGGGTTCGTATTGGTAGGGGTTTAGATAGTGTGGTTGTTAGAGGTATTTTCCCATATGTAGTCAAGTTAGTGGTATTGTTTAATACGCCATGAATGCACGTGATGTCAAAGGTTCATTGAGTGAAGCTCCCGTGCATATTGGGCCCTCATGGGAATTGAGCATTTTCTTTTCCAACTAAATTGAGCCTACAATTTTGAATAGAAAAACAATCTATCTAATTATGGATGTTGTCACCAAAATTGTGCAACCCTTAATTAAATCAAACACCAAATTAATATATAAAACCCAATAATTTATATATAAAACTGAATAATTTATATAACATTTGACTATTAATAAATGTATATAATAAATCAAACACCAAACTAATATATAAAACCCAATAATTTATATATAAAACTGAATAATTTATATAACATTTGACTATTAATTTAAGAAAGTGTATCTACAAGATTTGAAAAGAACATGTTTTCAACCAGTGACCTAGCTATACGTGTGAAAACTTGTCGATTTATCTTAACTACAAATTTATTGTATTCTATACAAAAGAGGGATCAACGCTTATATAAATATCAATATAAAAAATTATCTTAACTCTTAATTTAAATGTATAAAAGCAGGAAATTTTTCTATTTTTTTTAATTAAATAAATTCGAATAAACATTTACAAACTTCGAAAATTTGATTTAATTTACACTAATTAGTCAGAATTATAATTGCATGGGCAGGTACCGATACGACGTCTTTCTGAGTTTCCGCGGACGTGATGTAAGAAAAAGCTTCGTTGATCATCTGTACGAGGGTCTTACGAGAGCAGGCTTACGTGTCTTCCTCGACACCCACAGTCTCAAGAGGGGGGACGACATCTATGCCGGCCTAGAAGCAGCAATTGAAGTCAGTGACATCTTTATTCCCGTGTTCTCTCCAAATTACGCACAATCCGTGTGGTGTCTTAGAGAAACCTCTCTTTTGGCACGTCAACTCCTACTGCGGAGGCAAGTGGATGGGTCGGGCATAGCTATTCCTTTGTTTTATAAGGTCATGCCATGGCAGGTTCGGCGGCCGGAGCAACGTGGAGGCCCCTTTGCCACAGCATTCGAAAAGCATGAGAGCAGTGGCAGATACAGCACCAAGGAAATCTCTGAATGGAAGGTTGCACTCTTCGAACTGTGTCGTCCCTCTGGCTGGTCACTTCAAGAAGATTTCAATGGGTGGGTAACTCGCTACAGTCCCTCCTCTACTCTTATTTGTATCTCTGTTTCATCAGCCTATTCTCCAGTTTGAAAAGTTGACATTTTCAAATTCCATGCATTGCAGGTACGAAGCCGCTATGGTGAAGAGTGTTGTTAAGAGTGGTGGCCAAGCGTTGTAACATTTCCATCTGATATACTATCTGAATTTTTATATTGACTCAATATAATACTATGATGTTTTTTTTTTATGAAAAACATGACACGGAGTCTCATCATCCATATCAGTTTAATTGCCAAATATTTAGCGATGATATTAGTGGTTAACGTCCAAACATTGATTATTGATATATTTATAAGTTAATTGGATATTTTTCCTTATAAAATATATAAATATTTATTATTAAAAATTTATTTATATATTTATTTTTAATGTTTAAATAATAATTTTATTTATGATTTTAAATAAATACAATTAAATTTTATTATTAAATTTATGTTAAATGCATTTTTTCAGATCTATTACATTATTACATTTTGGTAATTTTTTGAATTTTTATTTAAATTTTCTCTTTAATGTTTTCAAAAACATCTTTAATAATCATATTCAATATTACATTTATATTTTATCTCTTTTCAATAAAACTCTTAATTAAATAATAAAATTTCACATTTTATTTATTTTTAATATAAATTCATTATAGTTGCATTTTTTTTATTCAAATTTTAATAAATTATAAAAAAAAAAATAGTTTATTAAATTCTTTTAATTAATTTTTAAAAATAAAAAATAATTGTAATAAAAGATAAAATCACTTATTATTTTATTAATGATGTGTATTCCTTAGCACATTAATCAATGTTTATGTCTTTACATCAAAAGAGAAGGATATAAAGTATACAAGGTGTTGCGGTGTGATTAATAAATGTTAAATTTAAACAGAGTGATTAATATATCGGATGTGATTTTATAGTTTGTGGGCTTGTGCTTTTTTCTTCGATCATAGTTTAGGTTTTTTTTTTTTAATTATTATGATTTTTGTTTTTGCCATTTTTTGTTAAATTTATTTGGACAAAAATTTTAATGTTTTGTAAACATTACACAATAAAAATACCTTGAAACATTTTTTTGTGTTCGTAACTTGCACACATATTCTCAAAGATCATGGAAACATGAAGCATGTTACTATCAAACATTGAAGCATTTTTTCTCTCTAGAAGGGAAAAAAACGATGGCACTTTTTTTTTAAAATAAGCCGTACATATACATAATCCATAATGTCCATATGAATATAGAGATAAGCAAAAATCTAGAGAAGAAGAACAAAAAATTATACTAGACTATAGTATGCAAAACAAGACATAAAATATAGATGTTGTAAGTGAAATCTTTGACCAGAGTATCTCAAAACTACAAGCAATCCAGAATAAAAATTAATAACGATCCAAAATAAAAGAGCACGCGTCTAAGGATGATATGCTCCTTCTGATTAGGAGTACCATACAAAAATTGAAAGAAAAAAAATTATCCAAATTGAGACCATGATTCTTGGAATACCAATTATGGCACATCAAAGCATCATTTTGTCATTTTCTTGCCCACCACAATATATCTATAGTAGATCGAACTGGGAGCAGCAACTAGGCCTTGTTCTGAGAGTCAATTAGCTACCAAATTGTGGTCCTTGTAAACATGTGTGAAAGTTATATGCTCAAAGAAGTGTTTCAAAGGCATAATGGGATCTAACGAGACCGACAAAGAAGGATTGGAGATGGAGGATCACCACGCATCTCATCTATTATAGTTTTTGAATCCCCATATACAAAGAGGGTCTTGATCTGAAGCTGCTTTAGAGAAACCAACAATCCCCAGAGAGCCAATAACTCAACCTTTTGGTTAGTCCCAAACCCACCAAACTAGTTGATGAGAAAGTGAATATGAAGGTTAATCGAGGGAAACTTCTTTTCAAAGATGGCATGATTTCTGGCCTTCCAAATCTCCCAAACAGTGAAAAGGGGTAATACTTTTTGTCTCCCTTTTTTGTCAAAACACCGTGTGTAAAAAAACTCCAATGTGTCAAAAGAAACATGTACAATGATTTGTAACTAATACAAGATGTATGCCCATACCTCCACTTACAAAGGACAATGTATAAAAATATGTGGAACATACTTCTGTGCCAACTAACAAAAGAACACCACCTTGAAACAAAGTAGTCTCTTTTACATAAATTATCCCAAGTAAGGATTTTGATTTTCCATGACAACCAACAAAAAATGACCACCTTACAAGGAACCTTCCACCTCCACGATTTCCTATACCAATAGGTGTTAGTCATGGGATTTATAGAATTTGTGATGTATTGGTAAACCTATGATACCACCATTGAGCCCTGTTTAAGGACACCATTACACACCTTAGAATCACCAGAATCTTTACGAACCAACCCGACATCTTTAAAATTCTGAATGAGATGTTCTAGGTGGACACATGTTCTCCTGAAAGACTAATCTGCATCATGCTCTTCCATATCAGATATGGAAAAAAAATTTGCCTACCAACAATTTCCTAGTCCAAGGAACATATACCTCTATTGTATAAAGCAGCAATGAAATCACTATTATAATGAGATGATGGGAAAACTTCAGCAATAGAATCCATACCAATCATGATTCAGTTTCCCTTACCGAAAGACCAAAGCATCTTATCCAACAACCAATTTCTCACCTTTGTGAGGCTCATCCAAATGAAAGAACCTTTTTTGATTCCCACCCTACTCCTTCTGAACCAGATAAAGAAAACTTCACCTTTTAGATACTTCTTAGTTATAGTATCCTGCCATATACCCCTACCACATAGAGCTTTCCATAATGATTTTATAAGAATATTCGAACCAAACCTCCTCAAATCAAGGATGCCCCAACCGCCAGTATCGATCCCTTTTGTAATAGCCACATACTTAACTGTAACAACCCTCTAGGGAAAATTTTAAGGGTGGAAAATTATCTTGAAGTTTAAAAACATTGGTGAATCTCACTAGTCCCTAATATGAAAACTATAAAACATTCATTGACGTATTTGTAAAACTATTCAAATTTATAATGATTTTATATTGTAAGATTTTGGCGAATCATTTTTATAAAAAATGGAAATTAGTGAATTGTTTTTTGGAAAAATCATGGAAAATTAGCCCAGCTACGAATATTAGCCCCTAAAAGTTTCCATGAATCCCTCCTCCCACATTTACCCAAGTTCTCTTCATCACTCCAACTAATAAGAGTATTACAACTCCTCACATACAGTGCCTCAAACAGACTCATCCTCAAAGATTCTTGATATCCATTATCATACGCAAACTCTATTGGTGGAAGATACTCTTCCCACTTTCATTGTTGATGCATAACATACATTCTCAACATGTCCTCAAGAATCCTGTCGAGCCTCTCTGACTATCCATTTGTCAGCAGATGATAAGTTGTACTAAGGGTCCACTTTATATCGAAATCCGCAAATAACTCTTTCCAAAACTTGGATGTGAACTTGACATCTATGTCTAATGAAATATTCCTAGGAATACCATGTAATCTCACTATCTCCCTAATTAAGACCTATTCTACCTCACTATATGAATGAGTAGACTTCACCGCAATGAAGTGAGATACCTTATTCAACCTATCCATCACAACTATAATAGGATCATGTTGTCTAGATTTCCTTGGTAAACCTATAATGAATTCCAAAGAAGTGACCTCCCATTTTTACTCTAGAATAGGAATCTGATGCAATAAACCACCTAGATGTTTACACCCTACTTTTACATGTTGACAATCCAAACATCTCGCAAGAAACTCTGCCACCTGTTTCTTTAGTTTTGGCTAATGGTAGAACTTCTTAACCATTGTCAATGTCTTATGATATCCTGGGTGACTTGAATAAGAATTAACATGAAATTCCCCCAAGATAAGATTCTTCAACTCCACATAGATCTCGTCCCTAAATATGACCAAGCCATCTTACATGAGATGATAATCCACATCCTATTCACATGTACCCTACTACTGTAACATGTGCTTAAGTTGATGGTACCTGTCATCCTATTGTCCTGCCTACAAAATCTAATCCTATAAATCTATCTCATATGAGCTCATAATTGTTATGTGATTTACATGTACTCTTCTACTAAGAGCATCTACAACCCTGTTCTCTTTACCCTTAATGTACCTGATCTCAAAGTCAAATTCACTAATCATAGCCAACCATCTAGCTTGGTTGGCATTCAGATTGAGTTAGTCAAACAAATATCTCAGCCCATTGTGATCACTCATCAAGATGAACCTCTCGCCAAGAAGACAATTTCTCCACATCTTTAGTGCATGGATGATTGTTGCCAACTCAAGATCACGCATCACATAATTTTGGTTGTGTTCATACAGTTTCCTTGACTCATAGCATACTACATATCCCTGCTACATGAGGACTCCACTAAGTCCTCCCTGGCAAGCATCAATATATACCACAAACTCTTTATCTAGATCTGTAATCTTCAAAATTGGAGCATTTGTAAGAAATTACTTCAACTGCTCAAAACTAGCTGCACATTCCTCTGTCCATTCAAATTTCTTTCCTTTTTGCTACAAGGATGTGATAGAATAGGAAATCTATGAGAAGCTCCTGATGAACTGTTTGTAATAACATGCTTACCCCATAAATGATATGGGCTCATCCAAATTCTTAGGAGCTTCCTATTCCATAATATCTCTGGTTTTTCTGAGTTCATTGCTATACCTTCCTTGGAGTCCACATTCTCCAAATAATGAATCTATGTCTGGAAGAAGTTGCATTTACTAAGCTTGGCATACAACTAATGTTCTCTTAGAAACCTCAACATTGATGCTACATGTTTGACATGTTTTTCCTCATTTTTAGAATATATCAATATATCATCAATGAATACAATCATAAACTTGTCCAGATAAGGACACAACACACTATTCATCAAGCACATAAAAGTAGTTGGAGAATTAGTCAAACCAAAAGGAACTAATAGAAACTCATAATGCCCATACCTGGTCTAGAAAGAAGTCTTGTAAATATCCTCTTCTTTAATGCATACCTGATGATATCTTGATCTCAAATCAATCTTCGAGATCATTGTTGCTCCCTTCTGCCAATCAAACAATTCATCGATCCTCGACAAAGGGTACATGTTCTTGATCATCGCCTTGTTCAACTTCCTGTAATCAATGCATAACTTAAGAGTACCATCCTTATTCTTCTTAAACAATATAGGTGCACCCCAAGGTGATACACTTGGCCTAATGTATCCTTTGTCAAGCATTTCTTTCAACTACAAATTCAATTCCACTAACTCTCGAGTGCTCATCATGTAAGGTGACTTCGATGTTGGTGCTTCTGTTGGTACCAACTCAATAGAAAATTTCACTTCCTTATGAGGTTGTGACTCTGAGAACTCAGATGGGAATACATCCTAAAAATGCTGCAAAACTAGGTACCTCTAAAATACCTCGGCATCATCACCATCGTTACCTTTGTCACTAGAAGATGCACTGCATAAAATATACACCCTTTCCTATGACTGTTCTTTTCCTGCATAGTTGTAACCACTCTAGCTAATTTAGCGTTATTCCTACCCTACAAGATTCTTTGTTCTCCTTTGTCATCCAAGCACTCAATAGACTTATCATAGAAGTCCACCTTAGTCTTATGAATGTATAACTAATCCATACCCAATAGCATACTTAATGATCCCAACTGAAGCACATTTATGTGCTTTGATGTAGACATACCATTCAACTCAAATGCATAAGATCTTACCCAATGATGAAATATTTTTTTAGTACCTGTAGGCAACTACACTAACCAATACTTTGCATGCACTTATTTATAAAACCACACTTAAACACCAAGACGGGACTAATATAACTCTAGTTAGATATGGGGTCAATCAAATTAGAAACAACTTAATAAAAAATCTTACCTTCCATCTTGATAATAAATGTTTGATGATCGGGCTACCTATTATCAAATGATTCATAAATAAAAGGAATACTTTGTCCAACATGGCCAAGCATGTGTTCTACCTGAGCACTGTAAATATACTATTTTCCACCCTGATGTTGTGGAAAATATCTCATACAATGATCCTTGCCACAAGTCCAACACTGTAAAGGCTTCCTACCATCATCCTTGTTATGATCCTCAGACTGAAATCCCTTTCCTCTGTCAGTTGTATTGAACTTCTTGTTCAGTATTGCATTCTCCTTGTCATTTGTATCATGTGGTTTTCCTCTCTTCTTAATCCACTTTACCTTGTTATTATCATTACCCTTCCAATCCTACTTAGACTTAGACCTACACTTCGATTTCTCATAACAATGCTTCAACTTTCTCATGACTTCCTCCAATGATCTAGGCTCATCAAACTCAATCTTGTCCTTGAATGATATTGATAACCCACTGATGAATCTTTGAATCTTAGTCTTCTCCTCCTTAAGATAAGGCACATATCTCAACAACTCTAAAAACATGCTCGCATACTCCTCGTTGATAATAGATACCATCTTTAACTCATGGAAATCCTTTTCTATGTCATCGTAGTATCTCTCAAATAGATACTTCTTCCTGAAAAGTCTCTCGACCTCACTCCAAGTGAAATTGTCTTCCTAAATACCTTTGAAATTATTTAAATCTTCCCACGAAATGTCTGCTTAAGACTGAACGTAGCTATCATAGCTTTCATATTCTTTGAGTAGTCATGTAATTTGAAGAACTTATTCATCCCAAGTAACCAAGCTTCTGCATCCTATTAATTCTTCACTTATCCATCAAATATAGGAGGCTTTTCATTCTTGAAATCATCTGGAAAGTATTACTTCTCAATCCTCCTTTACAAATGGTGACAGTGATGACGATGTTCACTCTTTAAACCAGAACTAGAATGAAATTCATGGTCTTTATCCCTCCTATCATGTGTATCCATGAACCTATCATCTTTGGTTGTGTCATCCCTTTCGAAGTTGTATCTTGATTGAGACCTGCTACCATATGCCCCATTTGTCCTTTCCTCCTATCCATGACTAATCCTAATTAGTCCCTATCTTTGCAAATTTAACAAAATTTGAAGGATAATTGCATGAACCTCTCCTTGTTTCTCTTGTTCCCTAGAAATCCTTTCCAATGACTAAATTATTGTCATTATCAACCATACAACTTCTAATTTCTTCTTTCAAAATTCTCGATGTGTCTATTATGTGAGGGGAGTACTCATCACCATGTTGCTCATATGATCTGTATAGAGAATCATGTTAATTATAGTCCAACATTTTGTTTGTCATCTTTAATCCTCTACTTCTTGCAAACATACCATGTTAGATAAACCAAACATAAATATAATCCACATACCTCAGTGAAGTTAAGGGAGGCTATCTCATTTGTAACGTCAATATGGATTAGCTCAACACACATACACACACACACACATACACATATAGAAATCAACATATCAATGAACTTAAAATCAACATCGTCAATCTCTACATGATGACACAACTGCAACAATGACAACAAAAATCCATGCATAATGAACACATAAACACCTAACATACATGCATTAAAAACACATTCTGCCCATCTAGTCCAAATGTTGAACCTGGGAGCTCTGATACCACTTTGTAACACCCTCCTCCCACATTTACCTAAGTTCATCAGTCTACTGAGGTAAAAATGTGACAAAGAGTTACTATGATTGGACCCAAACTCCTAGATACAATTAAGGAAATGGGGCCAATAACTAGAAAATTAATGACCTTCCTCAAGAGCTAAAGGACCGTCAGGAGCTACAAGCCCACATCGATGAAATTGTAGGCTTCTAGTAGCATACATAAGCCTGCAAGGTAGCGACTGTAGTCCTAATTTCCTAGTTCTAATCCTGCAACTGGGACATCAGTGCCACATTTTCAAGGCTAGACTCCATATCACTGCCCATAACTTGATGAGACTTTCCAAAACAATAAATAACACAAAGACAAAGCCTCTAACACAAAAATTAATCAAGGACTTGAAATAACCAAGCCTAACCATGACATATATTTTGTCAAGCATATGGTAGACATGTAATCTATTGGTTGTGAATGCATATCTGAACACAAGGGCCCAAAACTTATTTGAGATTCACCAAGAAGGTCTAATACCCTCTCATAATAGATGAAATAACATTTTTTAGCTCATATGTTTGTTGACTACTCAATAGATAAATAACTCATGATAAGAGCCATAAAAGATAAGCATCATATGAATAACATATAATCAGAAATTAACTAGCATTTAAACCATGGAAACTCAACCATAATATCACCAAAATATTTCCAATATATATACATGAATCACAATAGAAGAAGAGTTCTTATTAACATATGAAACTGCCAACCAAGTCAGGGACTTCCATGTACCACACGACCATAAATTGGGCTGAACCAAATCTATCTTTCAACCAATCACCCTCGTGCAACATGAATGTGGGATCTCGTGGAATAAACCTAATCTGAAAAAGTGGGGGAGAACTTCTACCGTCAAAAACTGAGTATCCTTTGATTCTTTGCAAGTAAACAAAATGGGTCTCTAAAGGTGAATAAGTTTCCTAATCTCTTCAAGATGTTGAGTTAGTTTTCACATGAAATATTAATAAGTAAGAAATTCACATGCAACTCAAACTCAAGATGGAAAACATGAAGAGAAGAAACCAAAATTTGATGATGGAGTTCACCACTCCTATGCTACATCTTCGGTCTTGCTCCAACAACTAGACCAATCTATTGATTTCAGTGGTCAAAGAGTCATGCAAATTGTTGAGAATTGATTGGCTTGTTTCCCCTACAAGGAAACATTATCCTACAGATAATTCTCACTCCAAAAATATGATTCCCTACAACAATTCATGAAAATGTTAACATAAAAAGGACTCGCACATCAGGTCCTTGTACTCCACTTGAAAACCAAGCACAAAATGTATAATAAATCCAGATTGAAGTACTCAAAAGGGATTCTCTCATGAACACATAATGAGAAAAGACTAAAAGAAGATGCACTACAGAAGTCACAGCTATTGCAGATGAAATAATAAGGATGGGAAACCTCTACAAGGTTCTCTCAATGCTTAAAATACCTTCAAAACTGCTTCAAACATCTGATTGTCTCTGGTATTAAAAGGCTCAATCCTTCAAAAATTCCTTCTTAAAGTGCTTAAATAAAAAAATTAAGGTTTCCAATGAGTCCAAGACACTAAAAGACCCCCATCCAGGCTCTTCTGGAGCTCAAAAAGGTTCAAAATTGAGCAAGTTATGCTTCTCCAATCCAAGTTCTGTTATTTGTCTTGCAATTTGGCCAAACCTGCTAATTGTGTGAAATTTTCTCCCTTTTCACAGTTTGGGAAGTGATAATTTCACCACCAAAAGGTGTAATTTATCGCCACATTAATTTTCCCAATAACCCCTATGTGCAAAAACTAGGCCATATGGTGCCCATGAGGCTGGGGGCTCCGGCCAACGGATTTCCCTCACCTGCACTGGAACCTTCTTTGTTGGGACAAGGTCATGTGGAGCGGTGATGTGGCTAGAGGTCGGGGACAACAACCTACCTCGCCAAATAGGCCTCCACTCCTCCGGGGATCAGATCACATGGGAATCGAAAACCAAAGGCCAGAGCTTATCCACTCGACCCTTTCGCCTAACCCTACGAAACTTGTGCAGGGTCATATGGAAACATTCATGACCAGGTGTTGGGGTTGGTCCCTACCCCCTCCCTCTATGCCTTTTTCCATGGTCTTATGGGTGCGAGCATGGCCAGGGGCTGGGACTGATCCAAAATATTTTTGATTTTCCTAGAATTTGTCAATTTGTTTGAGGACACTATTTGTTTTGGAGAATGTGCAGAAGTGCTTTCAATGTTTTCAGTAGAATATTTTGGCTTAATAGTTGATGTTGGCAGTGGTAGGATAGAGTAGACCTGAGGCCTAAACAATTTTTGGGTTCAATAGATTCAAGGTTAGCTAAAAAGTGGTAATCAATAATTTAGTTTACCTTTAGGATTTTTTTGACATGTTTGGGGATCAATATACTCTTCTGAACCATAGAACTTGAATGGTAAAACCTATTTTTCATAGATTTTAAAAAGGGAGAAAGATTAGAATGTAATAGGCACACATAAACACAAACCATGAAAAATTCTCAAGAAATAAAATTTACATGCTTTATTCAATGTGGGTTACTTCCAATAGGAAATAGTCGAGGTTTTTATTATTTCATCTTCGACATTTTTACAATCCCCATTTTGCTTTTTTCTAGGACCTCACAATGAAA
This sequence comes from Pinus taeda, assembly GCA_000404065.3. Taxonomy (NCBI): domain Eukaryota; kingdom Viridiplantae; phylum Streptophyta; class Pinopsida; order Pinales; family Pinaceae; genus Pinus; species Pinus taeda. The sequence goes on along the minus strand of APFE030288465.1, from coordinate 129,209 downwards.
ATATCATGAAAATACCCTGGGTAAAACCATGGGTCAAAGGAACCTAGCGACTAATGATAAATCTATTCTATTATTGACCATATCAAATTGAATCTATGTTCAACTAAAGTTTATCCTAATTACCCCATGCCTTAAACTTAATTTTGGGAAAATAATTTGGTCCTAATATATTTGTTGAAGTTCATATAAAATAATTACTATCCATAAGAGTTAGTAACCCATAGGTGTATCCACCAATTTTCTAAGACACCTTTTCTAGTTCATGGTTCATAAACCATCTGACATCACATATTCCCCCTTCAAGATAGCATACTAGTACATGTTTGACCCTCATATCTATTCAAGTGGTCAATTCCACAACTTGATTATACATTACTCCATGTGCCACAACGCTCAACATGTATTCCTGATTAATAGGTCTTACAACAAATTAACCTCGAGCTATCATATGAGTACACTTTCCACCCTCATGCCTATTCAAGTGGATCATTACACAACTTAATCCTTTATGCTCTCTATGCATGAGAGGATGACATCATGTGCTACTACACTACAATAAGTCTTACAACAACCTTGGTGAATACATTCTCACTATGGCTAAGATTTACAATTTGGACCAAACACTCTAAGGTGATCATGCAGTACAATTTCTATCCATAACATGTTGGGTTCTTCATCTAGCCTTCATCGAATCTATATATGTTCTCCATGAATGTAGTAAGTGGAGTCAAATTATAATTGAAGAAATTATAAACAAAATGTAGACTTGCAAACATAATGAAGAATAACATATCAAATGAAGAATTATTGGCAATCAGACAGGGAAATTAGAAACTACAAACACATCCACATACCTTTCTTTTGCTATATCTCCAACCATTGTTGTTCGTCTGCACCCTCGTTATCATTAAATATCATCCTCATGGATTTTCCTTGTCTTGCCAAACTTTAAAGAATCATAAGTTGGTCATACGAACTTGGATTTGAGTGTCATTCGGACCACCAAAATCGTAATGTTTTTTTGGAGGATAATTTGTTATAAAATTTGTTTTGTTTTTATATATATGGAAATATGATTATCAACCATATATATATTACCCACTATCCTTTAACTAATCCACCAATCTTTTGGGCGATTCGTTGGTTTATTTTTTTTTTAATTCAAATCATATATAAAAAACGTGCATTATTTGATATTTTCCATTTTTTTAAGGATTATTATTTTTTTTTATATTTAATGCAAACCATATTTGTTATAGGGTTATTTTTTAATATAAATTTTGTTTTATATGAAAATTTTAATATTATTTTGTTTTGTTTTTTTACAGGGCAAGAAGCCAATGATGGAATGTTAAGTGTCAATTCTTGATGAGCTGCCCTATATGTTGTGAGTCCTACTTGCTCACTAGGATGCCATGTGGCACACTTTGGGTCCTGCTTTTTCCTTGTCTTATCAAACTTTAAAGATTCATAAGTTGGTCATACGAACTCGGATTTGAGTGTTGTATGCACCACCAGAATAGTAATCAGGAAAACTACAATTTGCTATTGGTTTGGATACATTTTCAAGACTTTGATTTTCAAGACTTTCCATAGCCACTACTAAATTCTTAGAGTGTCTAGAACCACCCAAATGACATAGCTATTGAAACCTCTATAAAGAGAAACATGATTGACATGGATTTCATATCAACACCTCAACTTTGATATATAACAAAACCACATCAAACAAATGAGTGCTCATGCATCATTTTCAACATAATTATAACAATTACCTAAGTCCAACTAGAGAGTAAGTTCTGATTTGATTTGACTTGACTTGAGTGTATGAAATGAAATGTTGTCTGAGAGTTGTGATCAATTTGTCTCACACTTCCATTTCTAAATATATCTAGAAAATTCTCATGCGTCTCTTATAAATATGTCATCCATGCAGAAAGCGTGAATGCAAATTTGTCTACGCGAGCTGCTTAAAAGTGCGATGCAATTTGTCGCAGGTTCTTGATTGATTGAGAGAAGGTAATAACATTTAAGCGATTAGGTCATTAATTTGATTATTAAACAGATGAAGATGCAAGAATTTGGCAGTCAGAGAGATAGGATTGCAGAGACACCGTATGCATCGGCTAGGTGTTGTGACAGCGTTAGGCTGGCTGAGCCCCATGATCATAAAATTATTATTGACGACGACGACGATGATAAAATTATTATTGACGACCACCATGATAAAGTCCATTACAAGGAGGAGGAGGAAAACGGCGACAGCCACACTACTGGTAACAGGTGTAGCAGTTACAGCTATGAAGCCCAAGAAGACCTAATTGGCGAGGTGTTCAGGATCAAAGACATTCTTGCAGCAAATCCTGGAGATGAGGAGGTAGTAAAACTGTAAATTTTATTTTTATTAATCAAGTACAGCTGCAAGCAATTATAGCGATAATTTTATCGTTATTGCTCTATTTAAGTTATTTTATCAATTTAATTTAAGGAATTTATTAGAAAAGCTAATTCTGGTGTGATTAAGTAATTTTTTCAATTAAACAGTAAATCTGTAAAAGTAATATCAAGGAATTAGGTAAATTTGATTGATTTCTGCGGCAAGAAAGGAATATTATTTTT
>APFE030288465.1:28299-92994 GCA_000404065.3 Pinus taeda | reverse complement strand
AATGAACACAATTTAGAATTACCGACTTGACTCAGGTTGAGAAATTAACACTAAAAATGCTTGGCTCCTCTCAATCACGAACACCATTAGAAGTAGGACTAACTATATCACTCTTAGTGCAAAGATCATTTTAATCCCTTGATGCATCTCAAACATGCATGAACCATGGAGTTGAAGAATTGGATGAGTCTTTAGCCACATTATTTAAAGCCAATTGAAAATACCACAAACATAAAAAAATATTCTAAGTTTCCAAATAAAAATCTATTAATTTTCTTGGAATGAATATGTTCAAAGGAACTCCAATTCACAGGAGTCAACCATAGAATAAAAGAATTGGATGAGTCTTTAACGACATTATTTAAATCCAATTGAAAATTATTGCAAACATACACAAGATCTTGTAATTTTCTAAAGAACAATCTATCTTTTTTATTGAAAGGAATATGGTCAAAGGCATTCCAATTCTTTTCACGAGTTGACACACTTGATCCCTAACTCAAGATGTGAATTGAAAATTTTTGTAACTTAAGTGCCCTTGATGCATAAAAATACCACCATAGTGCTAGATCAATTCTAACCTTATCATACTTTTTTGTTTTGGTTCTAACTATCTCTTTTTTCTAACTTATACACCCTTAGTTGAGATCTAACCAATGTTACAGGTGATGGATATGAACTTAGCTTGTCAATATCCTCATAGAGTCCACTTATGACTTCTTCATCTCGATGCCTTGTTACCCCAAACAATATAGGGTGCAAATAACACCCTACTCCATGAAAAAAATATGGATCATCTTCCATCTTTGATTTATTACTATGGAAGCCCCTAGTTAATTTTTCCCTCATTATATATAATTGTAATTACTCAAAGACTTAGAGAAGGGGTATAAATTCCAATTTTCTTGAGGAATTACCAAAATTAAATATACAAACCATGGGTTGGATAAGAAGATTAAATGAGTTGATTGTGAATTAGATTTAACTGAAGAGACAAGGACATGCCTAGGTGTCCTTCAACTCCAACGACAAGCAAGAAGAGGAAAAAAATTAAGGGTGGCATCGGCTGTGCTATCCACGGAAGGTTGACCTGCATAAAAATACATACAGTTAGTCTATTGAGAAGGGGGCACAAAACCAAGTTAAGGAGAAGAGAAAACCCACTCACACATGCGTAGTGGAAGGGGACAATGGTGAGCATTGGAAGAAAATTCCTCCAAGGGGTAGACATGAAACAGGAGAACAACGATCAAGACTCTAGTGATCGAGTTTTGGGAAAAGTGAACCAACTAAGAAAACCTCAAGAGGCATGTAAGGTTAAAATATTATAGAGAGCGAAGGCTTTCTTGAGGGTAGAATGACCTACTAGGAGCTTGGGAATGAAAAACCTACTGTATTGGGAAGAATCAATTAGGTGCATGTGAGGCCGATGAACCACAAGGAATTGCCTTGGGGGTTGAAGCTTTAGGGTTTGTCTCACTAATGAACCACCTAGAGGGGTGATATGTTCCGCCTATCAATTTATGAAACTTCCCTTAGTTTAGAATCTCTTCTCCTAAACATGACCTGAGAATTCTGTATTGTATGGTATTCTAGCATGGATGCAAATTTTGTATGTAAAGTCTAGAAGACTGAGTGGGATGTTGTGTAATTGGTGGATGAAGGTTGTGTGACCTTGTGTTATCCTTTTTGAACTAAAGAAAATATTTGGCCTCTCTTCCAAAATAACTCCACCCCAAGCACTAGTATATGGCTCAGGGATGACAACTACAAATGAGAAGTGACTACAATTTTTCTATGGTTGGGTGGAGAGTCGTTTTCCCTAACTTAGATGCCCAACTTTAGTTTCAATACAAGATAAATCTCTTCATATGAATAATGTGTCATGAAATTTATTTTCAGATTGTTAAGCTAATTATTTATTGATTGCATGAATGGTTCATGTCTCTCATGTGACTATAGGAATAAAGTTTTAATGATTGTCTACATAGGAATGTGAATAAATGGTTCCTTTTTTCAATGGTTCTGCACTAACATTATCTCTGCAGGGAAATGATACACACACACACACACACATGCACTAGTTCAATTCAACTATGCAATTAGTGTGAGTAAACACTAAAGGAAGTATAACGAACTTTGTCGATTTGAAAAATTTTTGAGCTTAAATTTTGAATTGAACAAATATGACTCCCAAACTCAATAGCCCTAAAATAAGAGTGCATATCCTGAACCTATTTTCTATACACAAGTTTTTTCTTTAAGCCCGAAGAGAAAAACATGCACCTGCATATTCATAAGTGAAGGCCATGGCCTGTTGTTATAAACCATTTTAGTTGTGTTGTAGCTACTATGACAACCCCAAAATTTTATCTCTTTCAAAATTTTAGAGACCCCCATACTGGATTTATTGCCATCTTTCCTATGGTCTCATTCCTTGGAATCTAGAAAGCCTAAAACCTAAAGCGTTGAAACTTGAAATTTTTCCTCACCAAGTCACAATTCACAACTATAGTTTAAAGTGGTGGTTTCATTAATCATTAAAATTGTGACTTGTGATCATTGCTCCTGGTCACTAGTCACACTAGTAACTTATAAATGTAATCATATTGGATGCCAAAATTGCAATTAGTGACCTATTTAAGAACTCTTTTTCCAAAAGTCACAAAGTCACATTCCTTGCTCTTAGTCACCCCTCATTGCGATTTGATTGTGTGATTTGTGACCCCTTGTGTTGGTCGCATGCGATGATGACACTATGCAACTCTCACATGTGACCCCTCCATTGGATGCAAATATTGCAACCTACAACCTCCATGAGTTATTGCATGCGATGAAAATATTGCACTTCTACCATATGTGACTTACTACTTAGGCCTGTCCCATGTGATAAAAATGACGAGAGTAAAATTTGTGAACTCCTTTCACACATGTTGCTCTCTTATAAAACCCCTTCACTACCATTCCTCCCTTCATTCTTCCCTCTAGAAAATAGATTGAACGAGAGACCCACCTCCACTTGGAAATGTCAAACATGACCTATGACCTAGTGAGTAACACATGCCTTCATGTAAGCATTATTCTTGTTCAAGAAAAGAGGTGTCCAACCCTTTGTGCCTTATATCTATGTATTCCCATCCTAACCCTGACTCGCCCTTGGTTTTCCTTTAACATCTAATCTTGGATTTTATGATCTCACAACCCCATACCCTTGCATATCCAGTCATGACTATTGGTCCCTATTTGAACATTTCATTTGGGTGAGCCCTCACCTTACGATTTTGATGCCTTAGGCTATGTTTGGTGTTATGGAAAAACCCACTAACCCAATTTTGTGATTCATTTCCCTTGGCACCCACCATGGTCACAAGTGTGTGTTTTGTTGTTTTAATTTGGAATTAAAGCCATTTCCATGGCATTAACATTGTCGATTTTGTTGTTTGAAAGCAATATGCTAAGTAAAACCCATGCGAAATTTCTATTCATTTTGGGATTAGTCATAACCCCTGTGCCCTTGGAGGGTTCATGGTATGAATCCAATAGCCTCGACCCCACCTCTTTTTCAACCATTAAAACCATTCTCAATTAGTTTTAAATTCTATGGGGGTCAAAGGCTTGATCCAAAGCTCATGCCTTGAGTCACATTTCACTTACCCAAACCCCATCTAGGGTTGCGACTTAGTCGTGGTCCCGAATCGTTACACACAATCGTATTGTGCTTTTTTCCTTCTTATCCAACTTCTTCCAGTTTTCATCTGACATTGTCGTTGGTTTAGTACCTGGATCTACCGAGATCCACTGATCTTTATCCACTAGCAGATCCTCCATCTTGATTTTCCACAACTCAAAACTCTGACCATTAAATTTTTCGATCTCTATCTTTCCACTGCTCACCATCTTCTTTCACCACAAGAATTGATCACGCAGATCTCCCACTGAACAAGGTCTAGCATAGGCTCAAGAAAAACCCCTCAGCAGTAAAGGCATCCCCTTGAAGCCAAAACAACTCTGACACGAAATGTAGGTTTTAACCCCATACAAAAATTACTTGCATACGAATTCTAAAAATAGAAAATAAACAATGGAGAGAGCATAACACATTAAAAAAAATACATAGAGAATTTCCTCTGGATACCAAAACCAGAACTACCATATTGATATTTCATTATGTTCCTTTCAATGTTACAATACATATATATACATGCCAAAGCATCCATAATCCCCAATCCATTAACCCTAGATTAGAACATAGTCGTAGTTCCCTTGACTGGATCTACAAAATACCATGGACCAAAAACCATCGTGCCAAAAACCATGTGCGAAATCCATGCACAAAACCATAGGTAGGTGCGGTCACCTAATATAGGGTCCAAAAAAAAATTTCCTAGGGTGCCTGCCTCAGACCCCGTATAGGGGGCTATGGTCCCCCTCAAACCACCCAACAAGGGGAGCTATCGCCGCCCTTATGGCCTCTCCGCTGTGCCCAGCACAGTGAAGGGGGAACATAACCCCCCATCTTAACTACTAGGGCTAGTCATGGAAAGAATATAACACAACCCAACATTATCCCGCTTGTTGTTTTCTTTCCACAGGGGGCCACAAGAGAGCTTAGTCATTGATCCAGCCCTGAAATTCCCATTTTTTCTCTACAACAAGATAACTTCTCAGTGCTCACATAATTTTTCAATGCATCTGTAGTATTCTTCAAAGTGACCACCTTTACCAACACCACCTTTTTGTCTTATATCATATCCCTCACAAAGTGATACTAAACATCAATGTGCTTGTCTTTGAATGATAAGCAGGGTCCTTTACCAAGAAAATTTCACTTTGGCTGTCACATACTATCCTTATAGCTGGCTTTACTAACCCCATACTTGAACACAATCTTTGTAGCCAAACTGCTTCCTTGCTTGCATGAGTGGTTCCCATGTATTTTGCCTTTGTAGTTGAAAGTTCCACTACAGATTATTTCTTACCCATCAAACTGACTGCACCTCTAAATAGGTTAAACACATATCCACTTGCAGGTCTTTTTTGATCTAGATCTCCAGCCCAGTCTGCATCAACAAAGCCATGAATGTCCAAAACTCTATCTAATTCTAGTTTTCTTTGATAGCACAAACCATAATCACTAGTTCCACACAAATACTTGAAAACCCGCTTCACTGTTGTCCAATGCTCCTTCCCTGGTTTTGACATAAACCTGCTCAATACTCCCATTGCATGTGCAATGTTTGGTCTAGTACATACCATTGCATACATCAGACTACCAAGTACACTTGCATATGGAGCATGGGACATGTCCTCTTCCTCTTCTTGTGTCTTGGGACATTGTTCAATAGATAACTTTACACCTACAGGAATAGGAACCTTCATTGGTTTACTATCCTACATATTAAACCTTTGCAGTATTGTCTCGGCATACTTTCTCTGGCTTAACAAGAGATTCCTCTTTGGCTGATATCATTTAATTTCCATGCCCAAAATATAGTTTGCAAAACCGAGATCTTTCATGTCGAACTTGGAGGACAATTTGGTCTTCAAATCCTCGATAATTTCTTTTTCATCTCGAACCAGCAAAATATCGTCCACATACAAGACCAAATAAATAGCGTGGTCACCAATTAAGTTAAAATACACACAGTGATCTACTTTTCTTTTGGTGAAGCCAATTCCCTGTATAAATGTATCAAATTTCTGATACCACATCCTTGATGACTATTTTAACCCATACTGCGACTTTTTTAACTTGCATACCAGTTCTTTCTTACCCTTCATCGCAAAGCCTTTATGTTGCTTCATGTAGATCTCTTCTTATAGATCCCCCTGAAGAAATGTTTTCTTCACATCCATCTGTTCTACCTCAAAACGAAAGCAACATCAACAGATAAAAGTAATCTAATAGAAGCTACCTTGGCAACAGGAGAAAAAATATCACCAAAATCAATTCTCGACACCTGGGAATAACCTTTTTCTACCAACCAAGCTTTGTATTTCTCCCTCTTTCCTTCTACATTCATCTTCTTCTTGAACACGCATTTTCTGTCAATGAGTTTCCTTCTAGCCGACAACTCTATATCCCAAGATTCATTTTTGTGAAAAGATGCCATTTCATCAACCATGGCCTCTTTCTAGAGTTTTCCATCGTCTGAATCTACTATTTCCTTCACAGTTTTGGGATCGTCATCAGCGATAGATAAAGAAAAATTTGAACAAAAGGCATATGGAGTATACCTTTTTGGCTTCCTTCTTTCTCGAACTGATCTTCTCACAACCAAAGTTTGTGGCTCTTCATCTTTTGATTCCTCCTCTGCTGTAGAGTCTCATTCTTCTTCCTTTAGATAAAAATCTATCTTCTCAAGTTTCTTTGGTAGGACTTCATGTTTAGTAATATCTTTCACCTCTCTAAACACCACATCTCGGTTGTACACAATCTTCCTTGTTACTGGGTTCCAAAGCTTATAACCTTTTAAACCATCCTTATACCCAATAAAGATGAACTTTTCAGATTTACTATCTAACTTTGTTCTTTTCTCCTTTGGAACATGTACATATGAATCACATCCAAATACACTCATATGTGAAAGAGAAGGTTTCTTACCAGTCCATACATCTTGTCGAGTCTTATCCTCCAATGCTGATGAAGGTGATCTGTTGACCAGGTAACATGCATTCTCTATCGCCTCTACCCAAAATTCCTGTCCTAACCCAACACCACTGAGCATGCTTCTTTCCCTTTCCATCAATGTGTTTTTAATTCTTTCTGAAACTCCATTTTTATCAGGTGTGTATGGAGTAGTATTCTACTGTGCTATACCACATTTCTTATAGAACTCTTCAAATTTATTCTTGCAATACTCTCCACCATTATCTGTCCTCATCACCTTTATCTTCTTCTTTGTCTGGTTTTCCACCATAGCCTTAAATTCATTAAACCTACTAAAGACTTCAGATTTCTTCTTCAGGAAATATATCCATGTATTCCTTGAGAAGACATCTATAAATGATACATAGTACATATTACCTAGTGATGGAACCGACACAGGTCTAAACACATCACTGTGCACAAGCTCTAATATTTGTTTTGCCCTCTTACCACCAAAGGGTTAACTCACCCGATTCTGCTTCCCATATACACAATCTTCACAGAAATCAAAATATAAAGATATATTAGACATACCTTCTACCATACCTTTACCATGAAATATGCAAAGGCCCTTCTCTCCAATATATCCAAGCCTTTGATGCCATAGCACGGTCTTTTCTCCAGAGACAACTAGATTTTTTGATCCACTTTCAGGAACCGCAAAGCTGTTGCTCCCATCAATAACAATGCTACCTTCCAACTTATACAAAGTTCCAATTTGAACTCCCCACATCAATGCTAGTGCTCCCTGAACCATCTTGTAGGTATCTTTCTCAAACATTGTTTTTACACCTGCATCATCTAGCTTGCTTACATAAATCAGATTTTTGGCTAATGCGGGAATATGAAGAACACCTGAAAGTGTTCTAATCCTTCCACCTTGCAACTTCAACTTGAATTTTCTGCAACCAATGATTTTAGCCTTCCTATCATCCCCTAAGAAGGCATCACCACCATCATATTTCTCATACTTGCAAAACCACTCTCTATGGGGAGTGAAGTGAAAGGATGCACCTGAGTTAATCAACCATGCCTCATGATATACATGTGTACTTGAAGAAGAAGCCAAGTTCAGATCCCCACCTTCATCTGAATTGGTTTTCACCTCTGTAGAAGGATCATCATCAAATCCCTTTCCTTTCTCAGGAGATTTAGATTTACAGTCCCTTTTGTAGTGCCCTTCCTTTCTGCATTTCCAGCACACCTTTACAGGTTTTCGTGGACATTTAGATATCCCTCTAGATTTAGATCTCCCACTTGAGAACTTATTTTTGTTTCTATTCTGGGACCATCCTCGTATAGACAAGGAATCACCAATCCGGCTCTCCATATTTTTCCATCTCATCTCCTCCATCAGCAAGGATGAGACTATTTCATCGAAATGTAAGGTAGTTGCATTGCTACCTATTGCAACAACTAGATTACCCCACAAATATGGTAGAGAACACAAAAAATTGATGCACTCTAAAATTTTGATATCAACAGATAATAATTGGCATACCACTGTATTAAATGTGTTCAGATGCTCTGTCACTGAGTCTCTATCTTTCATCCTTAGGTTATACATATTTTTAGTAGGAACAGTTTATTCACCAGAGACTTAGATTGGTAGAAAGTCCCTAAGTTGTCCCACAAAGCCTTCATCGTAGCTTCCCCTGATACATTCAACAATACTGAATCTGAGACACATAATTGTATTGTGATTTTTTCCTTCTGATCCAACTTCTTCTAGTATTCATCAGACATTTATATTGGTTTAGTACCCGAGTCTACTACATTCCACTGATCTTTATGCACCAGCAGATCCTTCATATTGAGTTTCCACAACTCAAAAGTTTGACCATTAAATTTCTCGATCTATATCTTTCCAATGCTCGTCATCTTCTTTCACCACAAGAATCGATCTTGTTGATCTCCCACTAAACAAGTTCTACCACAGGCTCGAGCAAAACCCCTCAGCAGCAAAGGCGTCCCCTTGAAGCCAAAACAACTCTGATACCAAATGTAGGTTTTAACCTCGTACAGAAATTACCTGCATATGAATTCTAAAAATAGAAAATAAACAATGGAAAGAGCATAACACGTAAAACAAACATACACAGAGATTTTCCCTTGGATCCCAAAACCGAGACTACCAGATTGATTTTTCATTATGTGTCTTTCAATGTTATAATACATATAAACATGCTGAAGCATCCATAACCCCTAATCCATTAACCTTGGATTAGAACATAACCATAGTTCCCTTGACTAGATCTACAAAATACCATGGACCAAAAACCATCGCGGCCAAAAACTTGTGCGAAATCCATGCACAAAACCATAGGTAGGTTCACCCATCTAATATAGGGTCCAAAAAAAAAATAATGGGGCATTGCCTCAGACCCTGTAAAGGGGGGCTACCGTCCCCCTCAAACTCCCCGACAGGGGGGGTTGTCGTCCCCCTATAACCCCCCCCGCTATGCCCGATGCAATGAAGGGGGCGCAGATCCTCCCTCTAACCCCCCAGCTTAACTACTGGTGCTAGTCGTGGAAAGAATATAACACAACCCAACATTGTGTGAGGTTGCAAACCCATTTGCCAAGTATGTCACTTGGTATTACGCCTTGCGATAAAGGTTTTGGATGCGATCTTGACTTTTGATCCTAGGTGCAACTTGCATTACTAACAAAAAAATTATAACTAGCTCACAAATCACAATGGAATATGTAATTAGCCTTGCAACCTCACCAGAAAATTGAATAAGTGATTAGGCCATCCTAACCAGCCCCAAGTTGCAAGTCGTAGAAAAAATCGATAGTGCTATATGCAACCTTCTTTGCATAATTAAATTGCAACCTGTCTTATCCTTTAAAATGTGACTTGTCCTATGATTTTGAATTGAAACCTCCACAAGAGCCTTCTTCCTTCTAGTACCTAATTCTACCTAGAATCCTGAAGCCTCATTGTGACACTTTTATTTTCCCATCAATTGATGATTATCATTGTTTATGCTAACATCTATGTCATTGGATAATATTTTTGATATGTCAAGTACCATCGATTTAGATTACATCGGTATATAGTATTATTATGGAAATATGGTGCCACTTGTGAACAAAGGTTCTGACAAGAGTTCTCGCAAAGTCAAGAGAAAGATAGAAGGGGTCGTAGACAGCCCACCAAAGCTGCTCATATATGAAGGTACTACCTAAAATATTGACAAGATAATGAAGTTGACTTGGTGGGACATCTATTCAGAGTTTGCAAACAAGGACATCTCGTAGGATATAGAATATTTCAAAGTGTATATCAACATAAAGAATCCCCAGTTTTATAAAGTGGTGATGCACCTGCCAAATTTCCCATGTGCTGAAATGATAGAGTGGATATTGCAACATATGGATGAAGATCACTGGGAAATTAGAGAACATGGTGAAGAGCTCATAACTTCCTTCACCATTGTTGACAGTAATAACTATTATAAGTTGTCTGAGCATTAAGAAGCATTCAACACTAAATGTTATCAACTTTTAATGAATCTACCAAAGACATATTGAAATCATGGTGGCAGAGCCAACCAAATTTTGGCTTAAAGGAGATAGGGTCTCTAAATTAGAATGCCTGAGGAAGGTATACCAATTAATGGTTTCCATGATGCATAGGCTCTACGAGAGGGATAACACTGATACTTTTCTAGGATCATGGGTCCCTATGATGTACATAGTTGCCACAAAAGGAATGATATCCAATTGGGAAAGAATTCTTGCATGCTCTATCAATTCAAATATTCAGGAAGTCAAGAGCCCGAAAAGAAGGTCAAAAATCAGATTACTATACAGACTCCTATCTCCTTGATGAAGTATGCACAAAATGTGACTTCAAACGATTGACTTTAAAATGGATTCCAGAAGTGCAAGAGTTTGTGCATATTCATTATAAAATATTTTGGAGCACAGGTTACAAAGGTATGTATGAGACAATTTCTGAATCTTTCATTGCTCCTTTGTATAACTTATTCTTTGGAGAAGAGCCTCCATGCATGTCTGAAATGGACAAGAACTCCCTCCCTGATTTTTTTGATTGGTTCCCAATTGGAGAAGCAACCTATATTAGGGTTTTTAGCTCCTACAAACCTCTTCATTCTCTCCCCAAACTAGTGACAGAAAAAGGTGGTTTTATAGAGGGTTTCCGATCAATTTACTACTAGAAATTCCAAGACATTAAAAAAAGGTAAAAAGAAAGCATGACCTATTTTCCCTTTGAAAATTAGAGCATATACCCTCTAGACATTTAAGGAGGTCAAGGCAGAAGTTGAGGAATTGAATGGTTTCCTTGTCATTGAATTAAGTTTCCATAAATATGACCCACACGATATTTTTTCCACACATTAAAAGTCAATTGGATTTGATTGGGAATATGCACATTTAATTGACAATGAAGAAGAAAATATCAATAATTTCTATAATGCTTCACAGGAAATAAGACAAAATGTGCAATAAGAAAATGAGGGAGAACAATCATATGATGATACCAAAGATAGCATGCGCCTTGAAGCTAGCGAAGCCCTTCTTAAGAGGAAGGGGTATGAAAGAAATAAAGAAAATATAAAGAAACAAAAGCTCGATCAAGTAGAGGAGGAATAAAAGAAGATAAAAGAAGAAGCTTGACAAAAAAATGAGAAGGAATTGAAGAGGAAACAAGAGCAAGAGTAAAACCTAAAGAAGTAGGAAGAGGAAAATAAGAGAAAGGAAGAAGAAAAGAAGCAAAAGGAGGAGGAAATGAGGAAGAAGTTGGATGAGGAATAAATCAAAAGAAACTATAAAGAGGAAATAAGAAAGCGAGAAGAATAGGAAATAATACAAAAAGAGGAACAAGAAGCCAGAAAGCAACAAGAGTCGCTAGCCAAATAAATTGTGTAGGATCTACTCAACAAAAGAGAATACAAAGAAGTAAATGATCAACAACCACAAGGTTCATAGGTGCAGTTGGAAATGCCTACCTTCAATATTCCACCATCTACTCCAATCATCAGTGGGCATTTTTCTCTACATGAATTGGGCAGTCCAAAAGAAGAAGAAGAAGAAGAAATATTGGACATTTCTAGGCTCACCTTTGATCAAGTCCAATGCAAAATTATGCAAGAAAGGAAAAAGTGTTATGCTAAAAACCCAAAGAAGCCTATATCAGTGGTTATATAGAAGGAAATTGTTGTAAAAAACACTATGAACCCTGAGATGATAACATTGGTTGGAACTGCTTTTGTGACAACAACAGAACTAAAAATAAATTGGTTGAATAAGAAAATTTCTGATTTAAAATCAAATCTTGTTTCCTCTGAATAAAGGGTTGTAAAAATATAGGTTGAGAACCAATCCTTACTCACTTCCGGCTCCCAAGTTAAGGCCTTACAGACATCCATTTCAGATGAATTATAGATACTAGTGGAGGATATGTACTTGGATTATCATGAAATGATAACCTTACATCAAGTCATACTTCCATTCCCAAATATGCACAAAGAGACAAAAGAAAGGGGAATGTTGATCAATGTAGCCATTGAAGTAGTTAAAAACATATGTGAATTGTCTGATAAATATCCTAATGCACTTGAGGCTCTTCCAAGGAAATATTGGATCACAAAAAAAAATGACAAAGTGGTTGTGCGTATCAAGATGCAGTCACATGAAAAATTGGCTAGAGATTTGGACAAAATCATGACATCATACATGCACTTGCATGGCCCGCTAGAGTTCTTTGTTGAATTGCACAATATTCCTTCTTTTTTCACATAGGTGAAGCAACAACAAGAGATGGATACAAATAAGAGATTCAATCATTCATAGAGCCCATGAAACAAGTTGTTACAAGGGATGGTTTGGAAGTTACAAAGGAGGTGATCACTTAGTATGTGGTTGAGCATTTGAGTCTATACACTAAGCTTATACTATTTCAAATCAGATATGAGGCAAGAAGCCCAACCTAGTACCAGATGCATGAGAGTGAATACAAAGACATGGGGACGAGTTGCAACACCTGATTTTGACTCTTGCAAGAGAGTAAAAGTTGTGGCAGAAATATTTGGTTCGATAATTCAAATTGATGTTCCAAACCTTTCTGTTACTAGACTAGTTGATTAACATTATTTATTTTCTTAATATTAATATAAATTGTATTTTGTTGAGAATACATTAGACCGTAGAATACGAAAAGTCATGTGGAATATGAAAAGTCATCAAGGGTAGATGAAAGGTCATGGAAGGTGAAAGGTCACCTTATTTTCTATAAATATACCCTCACGGATTAATGTAAAGGGCTTTTTGTCTTGCATTGAATTGTTATATATCATTTGAGAGCTAATAGACCTTTTATGAATGAAAATGATGATTTTCCACTTTTAGTAATGGATTTCATGGGATTTTCATGTGATGACGACATGGATATTTTAGCTTAATTTTTGAAGATCCTTAAGCCACGTGTGAAATTATTTCATGTGTCATCCATCATTGTGAGATTTAGCATACGGTGATCAAATGGTATATGTTGTGCTTATTTGATGTTTATGTCAATGACCTGTTTTATTGATTTAAGTATATATTATGCGTAGGATTGTATACTTCTAGATTCTTTCAATGGTGTTGTTGATTATGAACTTGTTTATGATCAATGAACTAATATTTACTGACTACATGAATTTTATTTGAAGTTTTTCTAAAACTTCTTCTCTTAGGATCCATGTCATGATAATTAGTCAATTTTATCTACATAACATTCTGCATGTTTAATTTCCATAAGCCACCCATTTGCATTTGTTGAAGGTTTTATTATGTTCTCTATGGATTGTTGTTTACTTTGTACAAAGTGAAATTTAAGAAATATAATGTCTATAGGGCCTACATATCAGATGGGACTCCCAAACCAAACGATGTAGAGTCTAGTTGGGATTCTACTTCGGGGAGATCCCCTTGCTATTGGAAGTACATTTCAACTTGCCAACATTATGGTAATGAAGCATAAGTAGAGTTTCCCTTGAAATTATTGTATGGGTAGTGGTATAACCACAATGTCTAAAATTACATGATTTTATGTGGAATAAAAGTTTATGGTTGATCGAAATAATTAAGAAATTATTATTTCGATCAAACCCCTCCCTCCCCCCTCTAACCCCCCGGTTAAATAAATGGGCTAGTCATGGAAAGAATAGAACACAACTTATTCACAAGCGTCGATAACCCTTCATAGCAGAAAGATTGGATATGGTGGGACTATATATGTAACACTCCTCGATTATTCTTCTCTATGTATCCTTGTTATGAGTTTGATTGTGTTAGGTCCCTATACTACTAGTGTAACCCTTTATTGTTATTAGTGCACCCCCCTTATTATATCGTTGTGCCCATGTAGTCCCCATATTGTTATTATTGTGCCCCATAGAAGCCCACTATTGTTATTTTTGTGTCCTTACATTATTATTGTTATGTTGGCTCTCATTATATTATGACCCCTTAGATTCCTATATATAAAAAGGAGGTCTTGTCATTTGTATTGTCCAATAATTATTCATTTTTGTAATTTAAAGGAGGTTTACCCCTCGAAGAGTTTGATTTTTAAGTCGTTGATCTATCTTTTCTATCCTTTTGTGAGCTTGTTTCATAGCATTTGGTATCAAAGCTTTCGATTCTAGGGTTTCTCTGCTCCAAAAAGGTCATCATGGAATATTCACTATAAATTTTTCTCTACAAAGTTTCATAAGCTAAAACAAAAAACCCATGTGAGCCAAAATCTTAGTGAATCCCAAGCCCAAATTTCAGATATTTTTTCGCTATATTTTCGGAGATACGGTCCAAGACATTTAGGGTTTTTGCAAACTCCCGAATTACATTCTGAATAGGTGACCTTGGGAAAATCATCATAAATTTTTCTTTGAGCATCAGATTGAGATTTCGTAAGAAGTTACAGAAATAGGACAGATTGTAATTTTCTGTGTATTTTTTTTCAGGACTGAAGGTCAAAACAATGAAATGTAGTAGGTCGTACAAGTTCACTCTACTGAACCAATCTATAATCAGGTCTTCGTAGGAGATTCGATATAACTCTTTATTGAAGAATCCAATATTGATCAGACTGGTGGGGTTAGAAAGAGAACTCAGAGGGATACCAAAGGCCAAAATTTCAAAACTTGAAGATATAAAATTACATAGTTACAGATGTTTAAATACCGAGCTCCTAAAAGCAAGAAAAATAATGACTCAAATCAAGAAAATAAAAACACCTAGTAAGAAAAATTGGATGGATGATTTGAATAATGTGATTGAAACTAAGAGAAATAGTTTTATATGTGTCATGGAATCTAATATCGATGTTATGAAAGTATATTTGAAGAAAGACATGGAAGACTTGAAGAAAGACATGGAAGGTTTAAAGGAAGGTGGGGCAAAGTTGCTACAAGAGAGACCTCCTAATCATGAAAAGGTAGTAGAGGAAACTCATGATGAGAAAAAATAAATGCTAATCATGATTTCATAGAATCTAACATTGGATTGAACACTCGCCATATTTTGATAGACTACATGATGTGAAACTATTACAAAAGGTACGCATTACGTATTTCATCTTTATATTTAGAACTGAATCAATTTTTATGGTATAAAGGGCTTTTTTCTCATAAACCACTTGTCACTTGGTCAATTTTAACGGAGGAAATGATAACACATGATGAAGATACAAAGAGAAACACATTTTTTATCAAATTGATAAATCTCAAACAAAAGGGTTCAATGACAGAGCACATTGAGGACTTCCAAAAAATGAATATAAGGGTAAATGATATTCTAGAGAAGAAGAGGATTGATGTCTTCATAGGGAATTTAAAGGATAACATTCAACATGAGGTTTGTCTTTGGGAACCTAATTCATTGGAGTAGGCATTCTGGCTGGAAAGAAAAATTGAAATAAATTATGGAAACAAGAAATCGTAACGCTCACAATTATAAAGATGGAAGTTTTGTTGCTCCTAGTTTTCTGCAACCTACAAGGTCATAGAAAACGACCTTTGTTACAGTTTTGATAGAAAATACACTAAAGTTCATAAGTGTGCTGAGAAGAAATTATTTTACATTGATTGTGAAGAGGAGGAAGAAAAGGATCAAGAAATGTCAAAAGAAGAGGATATACTCCAGGAACCAACCCCAAAGAAAGAAGAAATGAATCTGACGATATCTTGTAATGCACTGATAGGAATTACCACTCCTAAAACTCTCAAGATAGAAGGACATATCAAGAAGAAAAAGGATAACCTCACTTTCATATAGAATCGAATGAAACAACACGCAGATCAACATCACAGTGAAAGAAGTTTTGATATAGGCGACTGGGTATTTTTACGAATACAACCATACAAACAAATGTCCCTCAAGCAAGCTAAGAAGGATAATAAATTATCACCAAAGTACTATGATAAAAAGATTGGTACTATGGCATACAAATTAGAGCTTCCTACATCTTCTTGAGTGCCCCCTGTTTTCTAGGTAAAGAAGGTTATAGGTGACAAGCTCCCAGTTCAAACAATATTTTTAGATCTTGAAGAGGAAGGAAAAATCATATTGGAACCTGAAGAAGTCACGGAAACAAGAAACCGACAGCTACGAAATCGATCAATTTCAGAGTATCTTATCAAGTGGAAGAACTTACCCACTGAAGATTCCACATGGGAGGATGAAAATTTTATACAGAAGCATCCATAACTACTCAAGAGTTGAGGACAACACTTTTTGAAGGAGAGGGGGATGTTAGGTTCCTATACTACTAGTGTAACCCCTTATTTTTATTAGTGCAATCCCCTTATTATATTGTTGTGCCCATGTAGTCCCCCTATTGTTATTATTGTGCCCCATAGAAGCCCACTATTGTTATTGTTGTGCCCTTAAATTATTATTGTTATTTCGGCTCTGATTATATTATGACCCCTTAGACTCCTACATATAGAAAAGAGGTCTTGTCATTTGTATCATCCAAGAATTGTTCTTTTGTGTAATTTAAAGGAGGTTTCCCCCTCGAATAGGCTGCTTTTTAAGTCGTTGATATATCTTTTCTATCTTTTTGTGAGCTGGTTTCATAACCAACTTATAAAGAGTGTCTAAGGGAATCAGTTTCGTTCTATCATGATCATTTGATGGTGACAACTGTGAACACAAATCACTCTCACATAGATTCACCCTTCATAGGTAATATAGGAAATTTGGAACTCATGGTGATTTCCATTGGGATCATTGTGAGTGAATTCTAATTCAATCACTCGCAATGTGATATGTTGGTTGTTTATACATATTGTGTGTGATTATTCTAAAAGGGATGTTAATAATCCTTTTAATTTATTCTAATGGAGATGTTAATAATATGTTTGGTGGGGGATGGGAATGTAGAGTGCATTTGAAACTCTTCGCAAGCTTCGATAATCGTTCATAGTAGAAAGAGTGGATATGGTGGGACAATATATGTAACACTCCTGGATTATTCTTCTCTACATATCCTTGTTATGAGTTTGATTGACATGTTTGTCATGCCTTCCCTGTGATTATTGACATATTTGTCATGCCTCCCTTGGTCACAAAAAGGAAATTAGAGGATATAGCAGAGATGTGAGGGATGTTATATGAAAAGAAGAGAATTATTAAATACAATAGGCACATTAAAACAAAAACAATAACAAATTGACAAGAAACAAAATTTATATGATTCACCTAATATGGATTATGTCCACTATTAAAATGGCCAAAACTTATTATGTGATGGGAAAACTCGTTGACATTTCTACAATCTCCTCCCTTTTACCATGCCTTCACAATGGTCCAAAGGAAACTTACAATAGAGTGATTATGCATTTAAATAAGCTATGTTATATGAAAATACCATGGGAAAAACTATAGGTCACCTAAACCTCAAGCCTATAAGAAAGAAATGGTAAACATATTAATGGCCCTATCAAATTGACTCTATCACTTAGTTAAGTTGATCTTAACAACCCTACTAGGGGGTGTTTTCTCTATGGATGCTTCCCCATAATATTTTCTTATGTCACGATTTTCCTACTCTCCATGTTTCTTCAGGCACAATTGAAAGTGATAGCGATACCAATAATCCCACAATTTGGCATGCTTTTCTCAAATTGTGAAATTAAAATATTTACCAAGTTATTTAACTATTTTGAATTACTTAAAGAGTTGCAAAATGACATGCAATATCTCGACATCATTTTGCAAGTTGTAGAGTACTATTTGGGAATATTGGGAATTTTGAAATGGTGTTTTGACCATGTAAATAATTTGTTTTCTCCTCATAAGACCTATCTTATGAGGGTTGAATTCAATTAGGGCAAACCGAAAAATGTTCTCTTAATGAATCTTCCCTTCCTTAAATGAAATCACAACACAATTTATTCACAAAACCTGTCTAATGACATTTGAATTCAATCAGGGTAAACTCAAAAGTGTTCTCTTAATGAATCCACCCTTAAATGAAAAGCACATCACAAATTTTCCCAAGTTTTGACAAATATTCTTTCATGGTTGTAGGGGAATTTGCTGAGGCTTCACATCTGAATTATTTCTATTAAGTTTTGTCTATTTTAAGCCCCAAAAGTCTAGGAAAACAATCTAAATAATTATTCTAAAAATTCTTGGAAATTTTAGCAATACAAGATAAGCATATGTAAGTTGTTAGAATAATGGTGGCATAGATATAACCTCATCTCATGAAAATTAGAATCTAAAAGTTGTGTATAACTCAAAAAATATTATTTGTCACCTTTTCTTAAAAAAAAATCCTAAAGACTTAGCTCGAGACTCTATTTTCACTTGCATTAGAATCCTCCTCCGTTTCTTCTCCTTAATAGCATAGTTCTTTACCTTGAGATCCAGTAACCTCTTAGTAGATCATTAAGCTAACAAGCTATCCTAAAAAACATAGGGGTCAGGGTTACCAATAGACATAGATTTTTTTGCGCCATCCCATGATAAAATGGATTATTAAAACCCATCACCAATCCATGAATCCATCATACATGTGTCATTCTTAAACATTATGAAAGCCATGCATAAGATGCCTTAGCTATGACCGTATACTTATCCATTAACTTGTGCTCATACCCTTCCCACATTGTTTTCTTTATGGAGGTGGGATTTTGGGTGCTTTAGTTGCCATGGAAGTCAAGTCAATTCATTATGTTTCTTTATGAGCCTCAATTTTCCCCTTGAATTTCCCTTTATGAGGTTATGGGATCTTTGCCGTCCCCCATGGTCTCCACCCTTGCATGCTCGCCTCTTTGTGGATTACGATCTACCTTCCCTTCACTTTTAGTTGTTATGGTTCTCCTTGCTTCAATGTGTGGAGATGGCTCTCAACAACATTTGTAGTTAATTCCATTCTCCCCCATCCAAAACATTGGTAGTTAATTCAATTCTCTCCCCATCTAGAACATTAGATAATTTACATTCACTTTTCCTATAAAGCTATTATCATGTAGCTTAATCTTTCCACGGAGTAGAACATTAGATAATTTACATTCACTTTTCCTATAAAGCTATTATCATGTAGCTTAATCTTTCCACGGAGGACAACGGTTTCATTAGGGGCTCATGATTTCACACGACAAGATTTTATGGCTCTGGTGAGTAAAAGAATTTTCTTTTGGCCAATATGGCTCTTTGCGACCAAATTTTTATCTCTCGGCATCCTGTACATGTTTTTTTTATAAAATTATTGGGCACAATGAGCCCAATCTCTAAGTTATCGAGTTCCAAGATCTATCGATCAACAGTTATATTCCACCAAAGTTCGTGCTCATACAAGGTACCATGGTACCATGGGAGGAGTATATGCAGTATGCACAACGAGTCGGTTAGGAGTGTGTGGAATAGATCATGCATTACATCTGTTTCGCAGAGATGTGGGACTGTTCCCAATGCTATAAAATAAGATGACTGCCAACCATATTACATGATTTATCTAAGTAAAAGGATTCGAGTTTTTGAAGGTAGCACGTGGATGAGCACAAGTCGTGATGGAATTATTGGAAAGGGAATATTTACAGACACAGTTTTACCATTACATAGAGAGGATTCACGTGGTTATGGTTTTCAAAGGAAGAGGGCGACAAACCAGATGTTATGTTGCTCATCGCTTTAATGGATTCTCTCTACAATGTATGTAAATTGGATGAGGTGACGCCTCCACTAAAAAATAAAAGCGGATCAAGCTATTAATCTTGCTTTTAGAGATGGACTTAATATGACTAAGGCAATGATACAAAACTCCTCATGACCTCGTACACATCACCTATCGACCTAGTTTTAAAGGATGGACGTAATGGCTCTATAACAGTCACGACGACTGATTTCTGTGACTCTCTCTAGAGTCTATACCAAAAAAGAAAGTGTGGGGCTTAGCCCTTCTGAAAAGTCAAAGGAAAAATCATTGTGGCTAATTGATACAAGCGCTTCGGTTGTTAAAGGTATTTAGTCAATAGGATCATCTCATCCTTTGAACTTTCCCAAAGTTCCTCAAGATGGGATGCTTCTAGTTCTCAAGCCACTGATAAAAATAAAACCACCTTGAATGGTTTTGTTACTATAGAAAGTGATATCTCTATTAGGGATATGAGTGAAACTGGAAGTCTAGCAGCTGCCAACAGGGTTTATGTTAAGGTTGGTTATTAGGAGAAAGAAGCGGCCTTTCTTCGCTCGCTTGGGTGGGAAGAAATTTCCAGCAAAAGGTAGTAGCAGTGAGGAGGAGAGCGAAAGCGTGGACATATCTGATGACAGTGAGGAAAAGGGATGATGGTTCCTACAAAGGTTATGTTCATGTGGAATTTTTTACCGAAGAACCTCGTCATCCATGGAAGTTATAACCAGCATACCACTATAGAGATTTTGCTCACGAATATTATTTGTTAACAAAACTTTCTCCACAATAGTTTTTCCAACACTAGGGTTTTCGACGAGCAAAGACTTTCCTTGTCTCCTGAGACAACACTGTAATAATACTTCAGGAATCTTCATCTCTAGCAACGATAGGCACCATAACAAATTTCTTCCATTCACATAATGTGTTATCCGTCTTTTACAAATCCTTTAGCTCCTTTTTCGTTGGTGGAAAAAGAAAAGTTGATCTGAAATCATGAAAGCCGTTTATGTTATATACATAGTACATACTTCACAAATCGAACACTGGGAACTTCTTTAAACAATTCAGTAGCGATAATTACAGCACAGACAAGTGACTGCAATGGAAAAGTAGCGAAGGCTTTAACAATATTGACAATTCTACGATCCATCGAGACAACTACGTTGTTTTCAACCTTCAAGAAAGACCATCTATATTCAACGTCATTTACTTTTAGATGAAGGAGAAGGATTTTCGTGGTATGAAATAAGGATTTCGGTTGATTTTCTACACCGAATTACTTTCATTTTTTCCAGGTCGATTGGACCGAAGGGTTGAATTTGGCTTATCTGATTTGGAGAAGCAAAAAAGAGAACTGTTGCAATAATTATATCGATTTAATGGATGGAATTGTTAGGTTCTACCAGAAGGCCACCACGCTCGACAAGGCACAGGGATGATTCACTATGGTAAAAGCAATTTGATGCTGGGATTCCTTGGATACAGATATGAAAAAGAAATTGGATTATCATCTTGGCATATCCCAGATGAATCTATGGACTTTATTTTTCTTTCTCAGATCTCTGAAATTCTGACGGCATAAAATGCACGACAGTTAAGAATGAAAGTGGTCCCGGAGAGTGGTTTTTCAAAACCATCACCCAATAGATCTACGGTCGAAGATTGTTCCGACAACACCTTCTTCGATTCCAGAAACCACCATGAGGTGTCCCCAGAAGAAGTTTATGGTTTTTGAGAGGTTACGTGCGATACGTCAGCGAGACCCAACCATCCATATCCATTATCATTCTCGATAGCCGTGTGTTGAAAATTTAATCCCTCCTGTTTTAATTTGTTTAATGTATCATGGGTCTAATTAAATGCCCAAAGTCTCATAATGTATTAAGAAATTGTAAAAAAAGGTGGGCTCTAAGTATATTATATGTATGATTTAAATAATACATATAATATTAAACATAAAAAATATAATTTCATGATTTAAAAAATATTAACGGGCAAAAGCAGTTTATTAACTATTTTAGAATTCAGTTTCCAGTACTCATGATTGGGTATTGTGAAGTTTGAATAATACATTGTAAGTTGTATTCATGTTTATTTTTTCTTTATCTTTATATTTTTATTTTTCATGAAGGTTTGTTTTTTTGTTTATAGTGTGATTTATGAAGTTGTTGGTTTTTTTATTTAAGGGATTTACTAATGTGGCGGTTGTTTCTCTAAAGTAAAAACTTTATTTAAAGAAGCTTTAAAATGGGATTCACCAGGTTGTATATTCATTTACAATTTTGTATTCTTCCCTGCTTTTTTCTACCGTAGTTGTATTCGGATTCTTAATTTCCTGGTTATAAACTTTGTTATTTTTTTTTCCTCAAATCACTTATTTAGTTCAAGACCTTGCAACCCTCAAAGTTTCTTTGACCATTCTGTTTTGGAAAGATAAGATTTAAGAATTAGAAGTTTTGGTTGCAATTTTGGAAAAATAAGATTTAAGAATTAGAAGTTTTGGTTGCAATTTCTCATGGCCTATCTTTCAAATTGTTCATATAAACTATTTTTATTCAATCTTAAAATGTCACTATTTTTTTTGCTAAGTGTCTAAAGCAAGCTACACGTTCCACCACAATTTGCTAGCAAAATATAAAATCTTTACTTGTGTAAACATAATTTTTTTTTGTATGTAACACCAAAAATTTATGAAAAAACTAACAATGAGATAGAAGTAGTTCACAACCTACTCTCATAACTCACCATACCATTAGACTACACCTATGTTCCATGTACAAACCACTCTTTTGGACATTTTAGCTTATCTTTAATTAACACAACACATGGTACCCTTCTCGACCTTAACATTACAACATCTAATGGATGCTCTAATGGATGCTCTATGCAACATGAGTTTGTTGGTTATCGTCCTCATAGAGTTCCTTATTAAATGTACAGAGTTTCAAGTATTGCTTCTATTTTTTGGCTTTAGATATTTTCATTTTTTCTACACTAAAAAGAATATCTGTTATTTTTTTTTTTTTAATAGTCCTTGATATGCTATATAGGATTTTGGATCTTGCCACTTTGGAATGGACTCTTTCAATAACAATTTTAATTTTTTTTTCACTCCTACAACATCCTTATGAGTGCATATTTGCTAAATTGATATATATCCACTATGTCATGAAAAAATAACTGAAATATACTTAAATATTATATCAATTATATCTTATATAATACCAATGGTAGATTTAAACTATATATGTTTTATGACTAAAATTGATCTCTAAACTTTTGAAAGATGAGAGAAACAATTTCTCTCATAAACTCCATCTTACTCAAATTGAGATATAATGAACGAAATTATTTGTTGTGTTATGATGTGTTGTTTATACTCAATGTGATGGGTATGTGTAATTCATGGTTCAATTTGGAGTTGAAATTGTGTACTTTAAATGAAATTACAAATATTACATAAATAAATAAAAAATAATAGTCTAATTTTAAGGTCATAACCACACAATGATTTTACAACTAAAGTCTACGGAGGTGTACATATATACCCCGTTTTGGAGTTGTACTTGTGACCTCTTAGGACGAAACATGTGTTCTAACCATTAGGCGCACTCAAGCTAGAACAATAATTTAATTTTAAGGCCATGACAAAAGCATACACCAAAATATTGGTGCATGAGACCCCCTTGTTTATCTGAGAATGTTTGCAATAATATAAAGTTACACACAATATATATATATATATATAGAGAGAGAGAGAGAGAGAGAGAGAGAGAGAGAGATTTTGGTTTACAATGTGCTATTTATAAAATACTATTAGCATTAGTAGGTATGAAGTTAAAAATAGAATATTTCTATATTTTGTTCTATTTTGTTTCTATTTACAAGTTGTGACACCCCTCATATAATTTTCCCCCGATTTTTGTAATGTAATGATACTCTGAATTATAAATGAATATATTTTTATGAATATGCCAAAAGAGTGGGACCATAGATCCTTTACCTAAGGAGGAAGATGAAAGATAAACCTAGGAAGGCTTAGCTGGAAGCATTAATTAATTTTATGGTTGAAATAATAATAAGAAAAAGAAGAGGCAAAGTCTAAGAGAAACATGAAGAGGGACCTTGAGGAAATAATAAAATGGCATTTGCACAACAATTATTGGGTTGGATTTTCTTATTGAGAAAGAACATGAGAACTTCTGGAAAGACTTGCAAAGTGGAGGGAATGAAATTCCATTGGAAGCTAAATTGTGACATGGAGGAGCTCAAGAAATTTTGAGGAAAATGGGAATGAGTGGTTGCCAAGAATTGGTTGAGCCAGCACTCAGGATGCTTGCTAAAGAGTTGATAAACCACTTGATTTATAAGTATTCCCTATCCTCTTTGAGCTGAGTATGACCTCTTGTTGGTACAATTGAAGAAATTTCCCTCAAATTGTGGATTTGGCTCAAAGTTGATTGTTGCAAGTAATTCTATCAACAATGAGTCTTAGGTTGGGTGGAAAATCGAAGTCCACCTCTAGTTTGGCCATTGGATTTATTGTATTTGCATGTATTTGGCTAAGAGCTGTGTAATTGAAGCATGCACTTTTGGAATTTAATTGTATGGCTCTCTGAAATATTATGTGGATGTAAAATGCTAGCGCATGTAGTTCTACGCTAAATCCTTGGAATTTTATTATATTGCATGTGAAAGTTATGTATATTTCCAATATACTGATTCAAGGCTTGTTTTCATGTTGAGGAATGTTGATATCTGTGTGAATGGGTAAAGCTAATCCTTATACCATTGATGAGGAATGGATAGTTCCTATATTTTTGATGAATTAATGTTTTTTCATGCTCCTTAATACTAATTTTTGCATACTAGCCACAATGCTAATGAATTGTTTACATTAATAGAAAGGGATTTCATTATTCTAATATGAAAGTGAGGAGATGGCTCTATGAAA
The DNA here is from genome assembly GCA_000404065.3 of Pinus taeda. Lineage (NCBI taxonomy): Eukaryota > Viridiplantae > Streptophyta > Pinopsida > Pinales > Pinaceae > Pinus > Pinus taeda. The sequence goes on along the minus strand of APFE030288465.1, from coordinate 68,232 downwards.
ACTTTCTCAAAGATGGGCTTGTTCCTGTGACCTTTCTGAGAAGATACTTGACCTAAACAGCCTAATGCATGAAGTTTTCAGTTTTAACTATATTTTACATCGACCTCAATTTATAAATTGTAGAGTTCAAGAAGGATAACCCTATTTTATATATACATATATATTACACAAGTGAGTTATAGTTCATCCTGGGTCGATGCTTTAATAATCTCAGGAGAAATAAGTTAGATGGATGGGAGCCGTTGGTGTCCCAAGCCATATAAAAGGCATGTATATATGTGCAAGTAGACCAAGGTCCTTAAATATAAGGAGAGATAGATCTATAGAGCTTCAAAATAGTATGTATATAATTATATATATACTCATATGGAAATGAGCAGGGGTTGAGAATTAAGGAATTAAGCACCCAACCCTTGAGTCGTAATAGCCCATGTATGCATGAGCCATATTGAGGTATTGAGGGTGGGGCTCAAGTGTATATGTTCATACATTGTTAGGGTTGAAATTCATTTGTCGAGGGTTAAAAGGATAGACTCCTTATATCACCATATGGTCAAGTGCTTGGACCAAGGGTGCGTAGGATGGAGAACCTAGAACCATTGAATGTTGTGGAATGATTAACGCTCTCCACATACCCTCGGAGGAATTACTCCAAAGGTTTCAAGGGGGGGCCTAAACAAACCCATCTGGAATTAACTTCCAAGATGACGTGGCACAGTGGGGCTAGTTTCTAGGCTTTTGGCATATCGAAATGGAGGACATCAAAATTATTTTATAACATGAAATTGAGTTTTGCCACATAGTAGAGGACTTGGTGGGACCCATGGCCAATGTGAAGACTATGTGGCCTTAGAGTGACGTGGTGACCGGGGAGGTGAGACACATGTCACATGGATTTGGGGTTTTTGTGGGTCCAAGTGGCCTATAAATGGGTGACACATGACACTCCTAGATTGGATCCATGTGTAGGGTGTGACATCAAGCTAGTGATAAAAGCTGATGATGTCAATTACTTTATCAACTCAGGGTTCATACAAACTTGGAGGTGATAGTGCTATATGCACAATAGATGCAACAATCTACTCTTGTCACTTCTCAACAGGGGTGATAGACCACTGGGGTTTTTCAAACCAGTCTTCTATTGACTAGAAGGAGGCTGGCTATGGACAGTGAATTTAAAACTATATTTAATGCAGAAAGTAAATACTTTCCTATGTTAAGGAAATGAAATTGTTGAATAGAAAGTGCTTATGAAATGTCATGAAATTACCTAGCTAAGAATTAACACACATTACTTGTAGAAGAGACCTAATTTAACCTTGCATTCTATCATCTAGTTATTTGGACTAAGTAAGAATGGGAATTATCCTAACATTGCTATGACTGATGTATGCATGGACTAGCTAAATATTGCAGTAAATAGTCTTTTGGTTTTCAATTTAGAAATGTAAATGCTAAGCTATACAAGTTGATCTTTTATAGGGGAGGAAGGTATGGGAAAACTGGTCAAAAATGGCATTGAGGGGTATGGAGGTCAAGTTGAAGGTCTACCCTAGGCTCTGATCATCATTTTTTCCCAAAATAGTGTAAAAAAGTTGCTACAAGGTTTCCTGTAGTTGCTACAAGATTTCTCGTAGTTACTACAGGATGTCCTGGTTTACTACAAGAAACTTAGTTGAAAGTTGTAGGAAATTAGGGATGGTGAAAGTAAGTGTTGGGAAGGTGTAATAAGGTCTGGGGAAGGTGCACACTACCCAAGGATCAGCCCAACTCTTCAGGATGCTTGGATTTTCTCAAGGTGGCTATCCATAGTGGCGACAAAACATAAATCTGAATTAGTGATTGGTAGGATTTGGCGAGAGGTGGAGAAGAATTAGATGAGGCTGGTGGAATGAGTTCCTCCCTGTGGATCAACAACTCTTGCAACAACACATATTAATTTCTTCATTTATGCCCAACTTTATGTAAATGTGGAAAAGATGAGTTGAATTTGAGAAACCTATTTATTGATGGCTAATGGCTTAAATCTATGGAATGGAATGATTTTTAATCTACTTCATACTAAAGAAACCAAAATGACATTTGAAGGTGCTTATAAGGAATCATCAACAATGATCTACTCAAAAAGAAATCCTAAGTTATTTAATAACCAGAAGATAAATATGCCTTTAGGGCTGAGAGAGTGGGGCCCTCATACCATGATCCCATGAGGGAGATGAGGATGAGGCCACTGTCACAAGATTTTCTGAAGTCTTTTCTTTCACTACTGTAACATTGATCTAATTATCCTATTAATGGAAGTAAAACTAACCAATCATTTAAAGACTTGTAAATTAAACAAAACAAAGATAACTTCAACATCTAATCTATCATTCTAATCTAAGGATACATGTACAAAAATAGGAGCCTCTGCTGCTATGTTTTGGCCCTAACCCAAGAGCTTTAGACCTGTAAGTCAACTCAATGCTGAATCAAAGAAACCCTTTTCATTATAACCACAATGTCAAAAATAACATGAGAATAACAGTGACAATATCTTAGCTTGAAATTCCCTCTTAGCTACCATAAAATGTTGAATCATAATGAGGTTATATGCCTTCTTATTTATACAGTTGAAGCTATCAACAACTTCCTTAAAATTAGGGAGGCTTGGATCCCAAACTCGAGATTCACTTGTCTTCAACTATCATTGGCTTGGTTGCTAATGAACTCGATGGGCTTCATTTCTTGTAACTCCGAGCTGATGAGATCTGGTAGAGGAATCTTCCAATGATTAAGAAGTTAAGGAAAGAGACCCAATCTCCTAAAATCCCTCTTACTTGTCTACTTCAAGCTCATGCACTTAAATGAGCCCAAAATTGCTCCAAATCCTACAATTAATGCACATTAGGCCACATGACATAACATCTCACCTTTACCCTTCTCACTAAGAAAATGTAATAAAATATGTAAAGAAATGTGAGCAAAGTTTATTTTAATAAGTTGGAAGAGGAATTAAGGCCCATATAATTTACCTATTGATGAGCCTCATCATCACCCCCTACTGAAAGTGTTTCTCATCCTCCGAGCAACTTAGTCTATGTCCATATCTTTCATAGCTCTTGTGGCCTCTCTGACATCCCAAGCCTCTGTTGATGGAGTTTCCTCTTGTGGATAAAATCTTGCATGTTTCTCTATTTCCTCCCACTACATTTTTTCCTCTTCCTCCTTTCTACCTTCTAGCATACCCAATAGAAATGGTGGACTGAGTTTCAAATCAATCCAATTGATTTTAAGTCTCTGCAGTGCATTCTTATACAATGGGGTCCTTTCTAGTGCACCTCTCATCCTTTCAGGGGAATGATACTCCCTGATCCTTAGGCCGTATGGTAGGGTGCTCCATCTCCTTTGGCATGATTAATGGATTACATTCCATAACAATCTCAAGGTGTTCTCAAAATGTGTCATTGTTTTCTCTTGTGTAGCTAGGTATCTTAGTGTAAGGTGGGGATCATTGGAGATGATGTTGTGGGTGATAATGACATCCATTGAATTTATATGTTCTGCTCTAATGTAAAGGGGCTCCCTTTCTTCTCTTTCCAACACCCTCTTCACCTCCTTAGCCAAGGATTCCTCATGTATCATCCATCATGCAAGGGCCATTAGTTGTAAGTCCCCCAACTTTTCATTAGAGTCCCACACATTCAAGTCTGTTAAGGTCAATTTGTGCATGTAGAATTTAGATATCTTGGCCCTATCCTCTAGGGTGCTCTTGTCATATAGTTCAATGAACTACCTATATTTTTGGAAATGAATAGTCCCTTGTTGTACTAGTGTCTTGATATGAAATTACAACCATTAACCTTTAAGGTACAAGGCATATGATTTTGGTGGAATCCTGCGCTAGAGTGCCTCCATTAAGAGGCTTGCCATGGTGGCCAATTGGCTCCCTTTTTCCTGTAACTATCTCCTTAGCCATGTGTTTTCGCCTCTAGTTTAGATCTCATGATTTGTTCCCTATCTCTTATCTTACTTTGCTCTTTTTCCATCTCTAGTATATTATCTTCCATATGGCCCACATCCTCTACCTTTTCTGATTTGGAAATTTAAATTTAGTGATATGTCCTTACTCTCCCTTTCTAAATATAAAAGAAGAGAGTGATGGAAAATTTTTGTGTTATTACTCTACCTCCCTCAATGAATCTATAATAAGTGCTCAGATTGGGCTATGGGCTAGGTTCCTAAAACTCTTGGGAATCTTCCTTAGATGTTTTTTGAGAAGTTGCCCCCTCCTGCACTTGTGTTGCTACTTCCTTCCCTTCCGTCTATCCTTGTTGTACTTCTTGTTTCTTTTTTTGTGTTTCCTGTAATGATGATAGAGTTTCTTGTAGGACTGTAGGAGGATCCTATAGAAGGCTTTTTGCATTTGGAAATGGGGTCAAAGGTGCCTTGGCTTGCTTTATTGATTCTGACCTAGTGACAAGCCTCCTAACATAGGTGATGGGAGACTTTGGTGAATATTGTTTTGATGTGCCCTCTTCACCTTTTATTTTCAAGGAAAGTAGATTTTCTCGCTCTTTTGGTGAGTCCTCAATTATGATTGGAGTCCTGGTGGGTGTTTGTGGTTTCCCTTGTTTGATCTTGGTGCTCCCCCTTGTTTTGAAATAGAGGGGAGTCTGCCTCTGTATTTTCCCTTTTTTCTTTACATGTGTGCTTATGGAATTCAAGGAAATAACTGCCTCCCTCTCAGTGGGTTCAGGAGACAACCTGGGAAACTCCTCCCTTTCCTTGGTAGGTTCCTCAGGCCTTACTTCTTCCTTCTATTCTTTCTCTTCACTTTTCCCCTGTTCTTCTTCTTATTTTCCTTCTTCTTCCTTTGTTTTCTCTGTTTCAGCCTCCTCTTCATCCTCTGGTTCTTCTTCTTCCTCTTAAGGTTCTTCTTCATCTTATTCTGCCTCTTCTTCACCACTAGATGTATTATCCCTATCATATTCAAGGGCTTGTATTTCAGTCACAACCTCTCTGTCCATGTGTCTAAATGTGGACCATTGAATAGGGATTATGAGCTGGCTTAAGGAATCCTCTAGTATTAGCTTAATAAGTCCATGGTGTGCCAATTGTTGATGTTTTCCCTCTTCGAACTTTAGGCTCATGTCTATTATTGATTGCAACAAGAAACATGGTACACTGAGTCTCCTCTCAATGGGTATCTCCTCTCCAAATCTCAACTCGTGGAGGAGTCTAAATTGATAGCCATAGATTATACTAAGCCTCCCTTCATAAGAGATATATTTGAGAATATGATAGCTCACCTCATTCCAAGGATAGGGAATGCATTCCTTTCTTATCCCAGTTTTGTGCTTAATTTCCTCTTCATCCCTTAAGAAGAAGTTTTTCTTTGCAAAAGTGCTTGCAACCTTATCCTCCTTTCTCCATGGAATCCCTTGAGGAAGTGGAGTGATTCTTCTATTTACTTCGGGAGTAATTGTAATTGATAGTCCTCTTACCATAGTAGTAGAATTGATTCTAGCCCGAGGGTTAAGTTCCATGGAAAATTCTTGAGCTACATCATCACCATACCCTCTGAGTAACTCAAAGAATCCCAACCAGTTATGGCTTCTAAATATTTCTACCATAGGGGGATGGAGGTGTATCCTAGATGTCTCTATGTGTTCCCTTCAGTTAAAACCTCTTGTCATTTCCCTTCTCTGGTTGGATGATTGTAGGGAGTTTGGTAGTCTAGCCTTAGTTTTTAGGGTGACTGAGAGTTTATAATAGTGGTTGATGACTGCAATTTATTTCTATATCCACACAACTTTTAAACTATTCATAGTTCTTTTAAAACTCCCAGGCCCACTCTAATCACTTAGAAAACTTGGATTTTTCTTTTCCTACCTATCAATTCAAAGCATAGGAGATATGGGCCACCTACCTCTCACTGTGATACTTTGGATGCGGAGAATTTCTGAGCAGCTAGACCCTAGGCACCCCCTTTCAACATTCTTTGTGAATTTCCATGTTTCTTGTATCTCCATTTATTTCTTGTAGTTGTTCCTATAGTTATGTTTCTTGTAGGGTGGCTGAAATAGGTTTTCCTGCTCGATGGCTCTCCAAGGTGGTCCCAGTCTTCTCTGATCTGAAAATGAAAAATTGTTGCATGAGAGTTTGGACTGTTTTCTATTTATGGTTGATTCCTTAGAGTGTTGTATTGGCTAGCAGTGTACGTGATTTCCTCTTTGGGACCGTTGGCCCACCATTAGTTATTATGTAGCCTCCCCTTGTAATCATCACCCACTCTCACACAACTTAACTCAACCACCTTTTCATCTCATTCTTATCGATGTGATATTACTATGTGTCATGCTGACTAGGATTTCACTTTTTATTTTCGAGCTGAAGGTGGCCAAGTTAACTGGCCACCACCAACTTATAAAATTGAACCTTTTTATTTTCCTACACTTTAATGATATCGTACTTAGGGAATAATTTAGATGAGGTTCCATACCTGTGCCTTCCTTCGCTTGGTTGATGCATGCTAGAGAGTGACTTTGTTGTGCTTCTTTTTGTTCACGTAAGTGCTTTTCCTTGTTCACTTTTCTGTATATTTCTTCCTATTGTTGTGGTTGTCTTTTTTATTGTTGTTATCAGGAACTTGGTCTCTGATGCCGTTTTTGAGCTCTGAACAGGAGTCATAGTGTCTTCAGGGATGTTGGAGCTCTTTAATTGAATGGATGTTGAAGGAGAATGCATGGAGAGACTGTTGTTGTGAGAACACAGGCTGCTATAGGGTTTCTTGTAGGTACTACAGGAAATCCTCTAGCTGCCTTTTTCATCAATTTTTTTCCTTTTTTTTTCACGTGGAGTAGGAATGGGTGGTGATGTAGGAGTGGAAGGATGGAAATGGAGGAGATGGAGTGGTAGGTGAGTGAGGCCAATGATGGCATGACCCTTGGATATTTTTTTTTGTATTTCTTTTTTTTTGTGTGGTTTTTGATAGACACAGAGGTTCGTATAGTCATGAGTTGCTGTTGGGTGAGAGGTGGTGAGGTGTATGGTCCCCTCTTTCAACCTATAATAGGCCTACATCATCATTTTTCAATCAGAACTTCATTCCTGTAATGTTTCAGGACATCCTGTAGTACTATAGGAAACTCCTGTAGTAACTACAGGAAACCTTGTTGAAGTCAGAAAACAACATAAAAACTGGTTTTTGATGCCTAGAAGTGAGGATGGATGATGGAGACATAGTACGCATGGGAGATATGAAGCGAATGGAGGGAGAATGGGGTGATTCTTGGTTTGTTGTCCCCTGAACTCTGAGTCCTTTGTTTCGTTTAAAAACCTACAAAAATGACAGAATTTTATTAGTGGGTAGGTTTGAGGTCCCTGCCATGGCATTTTTCATTTTTCTTCTCTTTTTCTCCCAATTTTTATTTTTGAGAGACACACAGGTCACCTCAAAGGAGGTTTTCAACTTGTTTTCCTTCCCTAAGCATCTCAAGGGAGGTTTTCACCCAAGGATCTTCTTATTTTCCTTTTTTTCACTCTTAGGCTGCCTCAAGGTTGTTTTCAACCAAAAAGTTGGCCTCAGGTGCCTCATAGAGGTTTTCACGTAGGTCCCTTATTGTTTTTGTTTTTTTTTCATTTTTGCAAAAATAAAAACAGTCTTCAAGAGTTTGGTGAGCTGGAAGCTAAGACACTTCCAAGCACATTCACTTCCTTACTGATGGTACTGTTGAATTCTTCCCTCGATAAAGGTCTTTTATAGGCTTTCAATATGTATCCATTGACAAGCAAGGGTATACCTTCTTCATCAATGGTCCTTATTTTCATAGCCCCATTGTCATGGAAATTTTCTATCAGATATGGGACCAACCACCTAGTCATCAATTTTCCCTTGAAGTCCTTGAACCTAGAGTCATATAGCAAAGCCTAATCACCTTCTTAAAAAAAATTGTCTTTGATATTTTTTTCATGCCAAAACTTTCTTTGTACTTGAATAACTTCTGTGTGTAGGAGGGCCTGCATCCTGAATTCATCTAAACCATTGAGCTATATAAACCTCTCTTGATGTGCCTTTGTAACATCCAAATCCAAATGTGCTACCATTCTCAAACTGTTGTACTCAATGGAGAGTAGAGCCTTCTTCCCATAGACCAAGTCATAAGGGGTGAATCCAATGGTTGTCTTCTATTATGTAGTATAGGCCCTAGTGACCTACTAGTCTGTCAGCCCAATTTCTTTTGTTGTTGCACACAACTTGGTGAGAATTCCTTCTAATGCTCTATTGGTAACCTCTACTTGTCCATTGGCCTGAGGATGATAACCAATTGGCTTCCTGTGTTTGATCTTATGCTGCCTCAACAAATTATCAATCAGGTGTGATGTGAATTGAGCTCCCTGATCAATGACTAGATCTCTAAGGTACCCAAACTTGTAAAATACATTCTCCCTTAAGAACTCAACCACTTTCTCTTATGTTGCTACCTTGATAGCCTTGGTTTCAACCCACTTTGTCAAATAATCAGTGCACACAATTATGTACTTTTTCTTCCTTAATGGTGGATCATTTAGCTCAATGAAATCCATGCCCCACTTGTCAAATGACTCAAGAGTCACTTGATGTTGCAAATTAATTTCATCCTTGGGAGTAGTTTTCCCCATTATTTTTCACTCGTCACATCGACTGGTGTATCTTCTTGCATCTTGGTGGAGAGTGGGCCAGTAATAGCCATCTTGTAGTACCTTGAAGGTTGTCCTCTTGGTTGCAAAGTGACCTCCACAAGGCCCATCATGACAGGCCAGAAGGATGTCAAAGACTTCCTCCTCCCTTATACATCTCCTCAAAACTTGATCTCAGCCTAGCTTGAAGAGATTTCCACCAATCCACGTGAATGGGGCACTCTTTTTTATAATTCTTCTCTTTTCCTTGGAGGAAAGATTTGGAGGGAACTATGCAACCACTAAGTAGTTGGCTATGTAAACAAACCATGGAGAGATAACTGGAATAGAAAATAAATTCACACCTGGCATCTACTCATCAACCATTCCTTCCTTACCTACAGGCAAAGCAAGTCTAGACAAAAAAAAAATTGAAACTACATTTTCTCTAACGGGCTTATCAATGATAGTTAAATCAAACTCTTGTAATAAAAGAAACCATCTAATAATTCTGGCATTCACATCAGGCTCGTTCATCAAATATTTAATAGAAGCATGGTCAGTATTTACAAAGGTCTGGTAACCAGTGATATAGTGTCTAAATTTATTCAAGGAATGAACAACTAGGAGCTCTTTTTCAGTCATAATATAATTTAATTAAGCCTTGGACAGATTTTTGTTGATGAAATAAATGACATAAGGCAACTTGTCATCTATCTGGCCTAGAGCGGATCCTACAACTTTGTTAGAGGCATCAGCATGGATGTGGAAAGGAAGAGCCCAATTTGGGCCTCAGAGTATGGATGCAGTAGTCAACTTTTACTTTAAGGTTTCTAGGGTCTCTTGGCGTCTTTCTGACCATAAAAATTCAAATTCTATAGAGTCCAAAGATTGTCTTACCTTGACATCCCTTTTTGCCTATATTTCCTCTATTTTCCTATACTTATCACCTAAATAATGCAATGGACACAAGGTTTCATTAAAGGTAAGCAGTTACATGTCTTCTTCTTCATGTTTGTCTATATACCCTATTGTTTTGTTAAAGAATGAATTTGGCTACAGAATTGGTATGTTTCTGCAGGTAATCTAGATTTATGTAGCTGCCTCCATTGTTTGCAAGGTTCAGAAGCTCCAACTTAGCAAAGAAAGATAAGGATGGATAAGGAATGGTCCCCTAGTACTCCTTCCTATTCCTTCAAATCAATTCATCAAGATGATCACAGGATATCATGGTCAAACCCCAAAGTCAACTACAAGATTGTTGTCGGGACAGAATTTGAGTTTCAACGAAATCTTATCGATTTTCTTTCGGAATAGAAAATCGAATGTTTAGCAATATAATTTAATTGAAATAAAGATATTTAGGCTTAAAATGCTCATACTGTTATGCCAAAGACTTATTATAAAAACTATGTCCGCCCTATGTTTTGGGTGTGCGCTAGATGATGTAATTTTTTAAAATAGTTTGTTAAGTTTCATTTTACAAGTAATATACTTGGTTTTATGTTTGTATGCGCTGCGTTGATTGGAGATTGTGGACTGATTCGTGGAGGGCCCCTACAACTAGTAACAGGTCTTTAACCAATTGCAATTAGATTTATTTCATTACTTGAATACTTTATTTTTTGTGAAGAAATGCAGTATGATGAGTTTGCCATTGAATCATTATATGCATGAGTGATCTAGGTGGCTCCAAAGACACACACATGACAAAGAGGGCTTATGGAAGCTTAAAAATCAAATTGATCAGAATGATTTTGAACTAGGACGAAAGCATAGATTGCGTCGTCCTAATCATGGTGGTGTGAATGGTTCGTCAAACCAAGTCCGTATGTGAAAGTTAGGGCGCAACCAAAATTTAGGTTGACCTTGGTGACTATACATGCTTAAGGAGGCTGTAATTTGGACAAAATATGGCCATTGGATTCTAGCCAACCTGGGCCAGATTCTGGGCGAATTTATGGCTTGGTTAGTTTGACTCCTTCGGCAAATTTCGAATTTTTAAAAAATGATTTGTTAGTATTAAAAATTAAAAAGTATATATAAAAGAGGGGGGTGGTGGGCCACCACCCCCACCACCCCATGCCTCTCCTCCCTTAAACCACAGTAACCATACAACCAAAAGCTAAGGGTGGTGGGGCTTGAACCCGTCTAGCCTGAGTGGCCGACCCGCCTCCCAAGCACCCTCACACCCACACAACCAGTCATGTCATTACTACCACCGTAATATGTAACCAACGTACCACCTTAATGTGGTACCAGCATATAACAATGCGCCAAATGTTAATGTGCCACCGAAACGAGGGCTGCAGGAATTAAGTGGTCAGCCACTCAATGCAGACCCGACCCATCCTAAAAACAATATATGCATGCAATTTTTTTTTAAAAATGAGGGGTGGGATTTCACCACCCGACCCCTCAACTAATGCCTAAACTTAACCAATGCACCAACCATTTCATTGGGTAATTCACCCGAAAGTTTTTATAAGAACCCAATTTTCTCAGTGCACGGGTCAGATGGAGGAACCAGGAGCAGGCATGGATTTCAAGATAGAGGAGGCAGAACCTTGACACACATTTTGAGGCAGAATATTCTTTGATGCCCGAAGATTCTTGGGGGAGGTAAAAATTACTTTTATCATAATGTAACCAAGTTTACAATCAATTTTCTCAAATTTTTGCATGGAACACCATGGCGAGGTTAGATTCATCTTTTGAGCAGCAGATTTGCAGGTTCCTAGTGGAGGAGAATCTTCAAGAATCTTTGAGGGAATCTCCTAGATTCCTTGGACGCTGAAATTCGCCAAAGTCAGAATGCAACCAACTTCATACTCATTTTTCTCAGAATTCTGCAAGAAACCTGATGGCACAATCAAAATTTTGATCTGAGCAACATATTTTCAGAGAACTCGGAGGAGGGAATCTTTGAGGAATCTAGGGTGAATCTAAAAGATTCCTTGAGCCCCAGATTCTCACTTTCTTAGAATTCAAAAATTTGATAGTCAATTTTGCACTATTCGATGCAAAAAATCTAATGATGCATTCAAATTTTCCATTTGCTCATTCTATTTTTCAGCCCCTTTTCTAAGTGGAGTGTAGGTGTCAGCATTTATGTGCGAGCAACCATTTCCATGCGATTCGATGTCGTAATATTGATGGTCCGAACAACTTCAAAATCTTGGCATCCTTTTCTTCAGATGACCCCTCGATGTGAGGTATATGTAGTGTGTTCATGTACTTATTTTGCTATGCATTGTGTTGCACAAATCCCTATTTGATGCTTGATGTGGGATCCTGTTTCTTACTTGTCTCATGATTCATGCTTGATGTGATGCATAATCAGCTGTGTGATGTACTTGCTGTCATGATTCGTCATGTTTTGTTTGAGATCCCTTTGTTGTATGTTGATGGGATACTCATGTGTCTCCATGTATGTTTGCATTGATATCCCTTTTATGCCATGTTTGTGGGATGCTCATTATCATCATGCATGAGTTTGTGTCATACTAAGAGGACTCCTTTTTGATTGAGATTTCCTGTAGCAGTACATCTCTTGGCGCCACTTCTGTGTGAGGGAATTTTTCTTGTATGGACATCATCTCTTATGTACATCATCACTATTGACAACACTTAATGCAGTGGCCTACACCATCTTGACACCGAAGCCCGAAGATGTAGTCCCTCCTGGACGAACTCCGTTATCAACGGCTTATGTTTCCATGTGTTGATGAAATTCATGTTCCTCTCCTTTACAGCATGCAAATGTATTCATTCATGTTCTTTTAAAAAATTAAATTTAACACATCACGAAAGTAAAAGGTCTTGGAAGGGTCCTTTGTCGCACCCGAACCTGGATCAAGTGGTATCAGAGCAGTCTTTGCGTTGATGTGAATTGTAGTGTGAACAATGGAATGTGCAGTGACAGAGGATGAAAAAGAGATGTACGAGACCATGATCAAAATTTCCAAAAGGGTGGAAATGATGTATGAAACTCTACAGAAAGAGATAGAGGAAAAGGAGCAATTGTAGGTTCAGTTGCAAGCCAATGAAGAGGCCTTGGAGGAACTAAGGCACAACAACCAAAATCTTCAAATGGAGAATGTTGAATTGAAGATGCTTCTACATGAAGAGAAAGAGGAGAAAATAGTTTTCTATGACAACTTCAAGCAAAGGACAAGGCTTTGGAAAAGCTGCAGCGTGACCCATGTGAGGTAAAAAGTAATTCTCTGAATTCATGTATGTGTCCTGATGATGATTTCACTATTTTTTGAAAATCATACCACAAGAATTAGCTCCAAACTATTGAAGAGAATGGGGTACGAAGGAAAAGTCTTGGGCGTTAATGGCCAAGGCATTGTCACCCCCATCAAAGTAGAAGAATTACCTCGTCAGACAGGACTTGGGTATGTCAAAAAGGAATTTGGGGAATGCGCCATGACAGTTAGCAAACCACCAACAACAAATGATGAGTAACCCTCATCAGTTCTTTCCAAATCAACATAGGAGGTAAAAGATGTTGATTTCATTTCGGCTTCATCTTCACATAGTATGATTTCTGTTTGAGATGTGGAGATCCCAATTACAGGGACAAACATGAGGCTCCTCACTAGGAGGAGGCACGAGGAGGAAAAAGGACTTGGTGTTAATAACCAAGGCATAACTGAACCTTTGGAATTGTGCATAAACATCAATTTGCAGGCTTGAGATACACCGAGGGAGAATGCTCGAAGGTGTCAGATGCTTCCGAGACATCATTGAAATCATCAAGGAAAGAGAATGATGGGAACACATCCCCATCATCCCATGACAGTGCCCATCGCAGGGAAAGAGCTTAGGCAAGCTCTCATCGCCATAATTACACCAGAGTTGGCAAGGAAACATATAACCACTCTCGACATTCGAATTTTCATTTCAATTATAATCATGTTGTTAAGGATGAACATAAATCATGGAATCGAAAAGCATGTACCTTTTGTGGATTACATAAACATACTTTTTCTAAGTGTTAGAAAAGAATATCATCACACAAAAGGATGAGGTGTGAAAGACCCTCTCAACAGTATGGAAAGAAACATGTTAAGAAAATCTGGAGGAAGAAGATGTATTGCAATCATTGCTACAGAAGTGGCCATCAAAGAGCCACTTGTTGGAGGCTCCATCCACAACAATGCCTTAAAGACAAAGTGTCAGTGCATGAACTAGGTGAAGTAGTTGTTCGACAAGAAAAACCACCACAAGGAGGCGACCCATTCACATTGATAAGTGAAAAATGGTTTCTAGATATGTTAGCATTTCATGGTCATGCTTTTGTAAATCATTTTTTGCATTTTAAAATGTAAAAGTGATGATGTGTTTTCCATCACTTGTTAAGCAACAATGATGTCTAGCCTTATTTTGAGTTGCATGATAAACTGTGAAAGTGATGTCATGTCTCCATCAGTTGTCAAATCAACATAGTGCTTGGTCGTATTATTGTAAATCATGTGTTGCAATGATGATCAATTTTCCATCGCTTTGAAGCAACAATGATATGTTGGCCTTGTGTTCATTGTTGGGGCATTGTGTCCATCCTGATGTAAACTTGACCACTGAGTATGTGTTATAAACTCTTGGTAAGTATGGGATGCTTGGGTCATTAGTTGGTCATGCAAGTCAAGCATGTAATGTGCAAAACAATGTACTATAGGTTTCAGAGGTGACAGGTGTTAGCTCATCGCTTAACGCTCCAAAGAATAAAGGTGAAGGAGATGAAAGCGAGACCTTTCAGGACACTTGTGATCCAGACAAGGTAAAAATAAGTTACAGGGTATTTTTCATGCTTTTGGAGGACCAAAAGCTCCTCAGTGGGGAGGATTGATCTAGGTAGCTCTAGAGACACACACAGGACAAAGAGGGCTTATGAAAGCTCGAAAATCAAAGAGATCAAAATGATTTCGAACTAGGACCAAAGTGTAGATCTCGTCGTCCTGATCACAGTGGTGTGAACAATTTGTCAAACCGAGTCCATATGTGAAAATTTAGGTGCAGTCAAAGTTCAAGTTGACTTTGGTGACTAGGCAGGCTTAAGGAGGCCATAATTTGGACAAAATCCGGCCACTTGATTCCAACCAACCTGGGCCAAATTCTAGGTGAATTTGTGGCCTGGTTAGTTTGTCTCCTTTGGCCAAATTTCAAAAATTTCAAAAATTATTTGTTAGTATTAAAAATTAAAAATATATATATATAAGAGTGGGTGGGTGGGCCACCACCCTTGCCACCCGACATCTTTCCTCCCTTAAACCAATGTAACCATTATATACATATAAATGGGGTGCGCAAAGGCCACCTCTGGTGGACCCAACCCACACCCCGAAACACCTCACATACAACCAAAAGTCGAGGATGGCGAGGCTTGAACCCGCCTGATCGTAGCGGTTGACTCGCCTCCCAGGGACCCTCACAACCATGCAACCACTCATGTCATTGCTACCACCATAATACGTAACCAACGTACCACCTTAATGCGGCACCACCATATAACAACACGCCAAATGTTAATGCACCATCAAAACGAGGGTTGCGGGAATTAAGGGGCAGGTTGCCCAATGTGACCCGACCCCTCCTAAAAACAATATATGCATGTGATTTAAAAAAAAAAAGGAGGGGTGGGGTTTGACCACCTGACCCCTCCTCAACTAATGCCTAAACTTAACCAATGCACCAACCGTTTCATTTGATAATCTGCTCGAAAGTTTTTATAAGTGCCTAGTTTTCTCAGTGCACGGTGCAGATGGAGGAACCAGGAGTGGGCATGGATTTCGAGACAAAGGAGGCAGAACCTTGACATGCATTTTGAGGTAGAGTATTATTTGATGCCTGAAGATTCTCCGGGGAGGTAAAAGTTATTTTTATCATAATGTAACCAGGTTTATAGCCAATTTTCTCAGCTTTTCATAGGGAATGCCATGGCGAGGTTGGATTAGCCTTTTGAGCAACAGATTTGCAGGTTCCCAGTAGAGAAGAATCTTCAAGAATCTTTGAGGGAATCTTCTAGATTCCTTGGATGCTGAAATTCACCAAAGTTAGAATGCAGCCAACTTCATACTCATTTTTCTCAAAATTCCTCAAGGAACCTGTTGTTGCAGTTGAAATTTAAATCTCAGCAGCAGATTTTCGGAGGACCCGGGGGAGAGAATCTTTGAGGAATCTAGGGGGAATCTAAAAGATTCCTTGAGCCCCAAATTCTCAATTTCTCAAAATTCAAAAATTTGGGAGTTAATTTTGCACTATTCGACGCCACAAATTTGATGGTGCATTCAGATTTTCCATTTTCTAATTCTATTTTTCAGCCCATTTTCTAAGTGGGTTGCAGGTGTCGGCATTTATCTATTAGCAACCATTTCCATGTGATTCGATGCCATGAGATTGATGGTCTGAACAACTTCAGCAGTTTGACATCCTTTTCTTCAGATGGCCCCTGGATGTGAGGTATATGCAGTGCGTTCATGTAATTATTTTTCTATGCATTGTGTTGCACAGATCCCTATTTGATGTTTGATATGGGATCCCATTTCTTACTTGTCTTATGATTCCTGATCGATGAGATGTGGAATCAGTTGTGTGATGTACTTGTTGTCATGATTCGTTATGTTTTGTTTGAGATCCCTTTGTTGTATGTTGATGGGATACTCATGTGCCACCATGTATGTTTGCATTGAGATCCCTTTTATGCCATGTTGGCGGGATGCTCATTATCATTATGCATGAGTTTGTGTCATACTAATAGGACTCCTTTTTTACTGAGATTTCCTGTAGCAGAACATCTCTTGGCGCCTCTCCTGCGTGAGGGCATTTTCCTTGTATGGAAATCACCTATTATGTACATCATCATTATTGACAACACTTAATGCAACGACCTCCACCATCTTGACACTAGGGCTAGGAGACGTAGTCCCTCCTGGACGAACTCCGTTATCAACAACTTATGTTTCCATGTATTAATGAAATTCATGTTCCTCTCCTTTACAGCATGCAGATGTATTCATTCATGTTCTTTTAAAAAATGCAATTTAACACATCACAAAATTAAAAGGTCTTGGAAGGGTCCTTTGTCACACCCGAACCTAGATTAATGAGCAATTCCCTTTTCTTTGTACCTAGTTTAACTCTTCTATTTGATTTGCTTTTTATCTGGTATACTATGGTTATTTCATTTGATTTTTAGCTAGTGTAGTCCAACTGTGTTTACTGCATAGCGTAGTTGTTGTTCAAAATGTCTCGTTTGGATGAAATTTAATAATTAAAAGCATGAGATTCTTCTCCTTAGCAATTGAATTTAGACAATATTCATTTACAATTTGATAGAATAGATTTATCTTGCACTTAGTAAATTAGAGCTGCAGCATAAAAATTCAAGACAAAAATCCAAAATAGTCTAACACAAGTAAAATCTAGAATCACTCTCATATCATCCATAAACTGATTCAATAGAGAATAAAGACTAAGAAATTAGCTGATAACTTTAGGGATTGAGACACCAATATAATTAACGACACCATCTCCATACTAATCTTAAGTTTAGATCCTAACAAGAACATAACGACATAAGAAATAACTTCTAGCACATATATTGCACCTGTACTTCATCAATATACCTACCCTGGTTGATAATTTATGATTGGCAATTTAAAGACATTAAATTGGCCAAAAATTTTGGCATCGTTGCTAGGGAAGTACAAATAGAAGTTAAGAAAAAAATAAAAACATGATATGTGTAGGGATAGAGACTCTAGAGGTAGATTTGCAGGGCGAGGAAGAAGTTTAATTCCCACAAATCCACTCACTTCACCACGATTTCGAGAATCCACACCACCTACTTAAACCTAGATTCCATTTAGAGGTCGAAAAAGACTTCTTGAAATCTCAAGATTAGAAATCCAATCCAGAACTTCACCCACTTCCTCTACTAAAGCTTTAATCGAAAAAAATCCTACATCCCCAACTATAAGAGTAATTGTTTTATCGTCCACTGGTGAGAAAATTTGGGAGAAAGATTAGAAGTTCCTAGTGAAGAAGAGGAACATGAAACTTATTTTGAACAACCATTGAACCAGAAAGATTAGAAGAACACTACATTAGTTCCAAAGAATCTATCATGGTTGAAGGGGAAGGAGGCGTACACAATGTCCATGGTGAGGAAAATGGGATTGGAGGAGGTAGGGGTAGAGGTAGAGGTGGAGATAGGAACAGAGGTGGGGGTAAAGGCAGAGGAAACCAAGATCCTTCTGGATTTCCTATTCTTGATGAAGATACAACCCTCACAATGAAAAACATATCACCCTCAATTCTTTCTAATTTCCACAAAAAAAAGAAATGAATACACAGAGACATTTCGATTTGAATTTGAAGTATTATGAAGATCATATGACTATCTGCATGATGCTCAAAAATTAAAATTGTTCCCTACTACATTAAAAGACTCAGCACTAAAATGGTTCATGAGTCTAGGAGTGCATTCTATAACAACATGGGGACAAATGAAAGAGGCTTTCTTAGGAAAATATAGAGATTATTGTATGCCTAGTAACTTTAAATATGAAGTCTTCGAAATGAAACAAAAAGATGAAAATCTTGAAGATTTAGTAGAAAGGTTTGTCTACAATGTTAAGGGAGAAAAATTGGATAATTTGGATGAAGAAACCTTACAAGCCCTCTTACTCAGAGTTATTAAATATGATTGGATCGATATGCTTAACCTAACTGGGAAGGGAGACATTTCACAACTACCATTTGCAGATATTTGTGATCTATGTGTACATATATCTCCAGGGGTAAAGCACGAGTTGGAAGAACTCCTAAAGACCCTCCCTTGTCAAGAATTAATAAATCCGCAGCTGGAATAGTCATTAGGGTAGAATTAGGAAACTTGCTTGATACCTTTAAGACAGATATTTTAGGGAGCCTAAGTGAGTAGATAGACACCCTTAAAATACAAAACAAGAAAAATTCTAAAAATGCTGCATTATCTATCTTCTGTCCTAAATGCCGAAAGAAACATGTTCTAAAAGAGTGTCCCTTATATTCAAAAGCCATAGAAACTTGTGTCATATGTGTAGATAATCATGGTACGAAGGAATGTCCTTCTTTACTAGCTCTCAAGGTTGTCTTTAATGATGAGGGGATTCAAGAACAAGTAGATCCTCTCTACTTTATAGCCAAGAGACAATGGAAAAATCCCCAACCAAATCAATCACAAGGATTCAGACCACAACAATTTTCTCAGTCTTCACAAAATAATTGGAATCCATCCTGGCAGCCTTCGGCTCAGCCACAATCACAACCTTGGAATCAAGGATGGAAACATCCTTATGGAGCCTATGCTCAATATCAACAATACTCACCATCCTACCTTCCACCAAAATTTATACCACCATCTAATCAAATTCCCCAAGCTAACTAATCACCACAAATTCTAGTTCAAAATCAAAACCCACAGCTCTCCCTACCATTTCCAAAAAAACCAAATCAATTACCCGCTCAACCACTTCTGAATCCTAATAATAAAATTCCACAACGCCTGTGTACAACATGGAGGGGCATAATCCTCAAACTTATGTAATAACTCCACTAGACCTAAATAATGTCCAATTAAGGTCTGGAAGAGTGTTACCAAGAAAACCCCATGTTGTCATTTAAGAAACAATATTCGATTTTCAAAAACACAAAAACCAATCACAAGAAGGGGAGACCTCTTTCCCTCAGAAAGAGAATAAACAAACAAAATGTGTTCCAATAAATACTCCCATCATATAACAACCCTCGTTATCAATTATACCAACTTTCCCTGAATAGTTGAAAATAATTGATAAAGGAGTAGAAAAACAAATTATCTTGCATGATTACAATATGATGGATGAATTGAGAAATTTTTGTATAAAGATTCCTTTATTACAAGCCATAAAATAAATACCAATTTTTGCGAAACAATTAAGGAACTAAGTACACAAAGATCAGGAAGAAAAATAAAAGAAATAAAAACAATTCAGTTAGCTGGAAAAATTGCAGACATTATGATGGGGAAGACGACAATTCAAAAATATTTAGATCCAAGAAGCCCCATTGTAAAAATTAACATCAATGGAACTAAAATATCAAACACACTGATTGATCTAGGAGCAATCATAATCATAATGAGTAAACAAGTTATGGAGACACTTAGGATTCCTAACCAGGGAAAATTTTAAGAACCACCCTAAATTTATATGTACAATAAATGGGTGAATCCCCATGATACATAGGAAAAATGGGAGGCGATTTTATCAATAATATGATATGTATATATAAATTTTTTGGTGAATCTCTCACTAGATTATATTTCTTGTAAAGTCATGGCAAATCTTTCACTGAATTATAAAATCTTGTAAGATCTTGGTAAATCTTTCATTGAATAATAAAACATTGTGAAGTCTCCAACTACGAGATAAAAAAAACACGTCAAGTTTGTTTACCCCAACAAGCCAACAAGTAGAAAGCCCCAACTATATAATATAAGAAAGTAGTAGCTATCCCAAAGGCCTGAAGGGGATCTAATGGAAAGAAGTGACCGTTGTCAGAAGCCTTCCAATCAATATATAAATATATAATGTAGATTTATTATATATTTAATTGGAAATATTCAATTAAATAATAAAATTAAATTACGTCTCTCCCAATCTAAATTTCTTATTAGCATAATTCACTACCTTCATACGTCTTGCATTTTTTGACAACATTGTAACATGTGGATAAATTTCCTTTTTGGTGCATAATCTCTGCCTTTTAGGACAATATGGTGCAGTGGCTCAACCCCTACAGATCATTATGAAAAACTAAGAATAACAGAGAAGATGAAAGGTTGTACAAACCATCATATTTTTCAAACAAATAATCCAACATCAGTACCTTAACTTTTTCATGAAGATATCATATTGAGAACATTTGAAAAATGTTGGGAAATCTAGGTAGCGACTATCTCTCTTCTGCGAGGATGATGTGGAAAGAGTGATAAGATTTCACTGTTTTGATTTTTTTTTTTTTGTTAAATCAGAAAAACTAATATTAATGGAGATACTGGTATTTTTTACTAAATGTTGTGAAGTGACTAAATGTAGCTTTAACCATTCACTTTAAGATGTTTTTTACAATATAATTTCCTAAGTCTATTTAATATCTTTATTATCATAAAAACCAACTTATATCCATCTTAACTCCACATATATCACTCTTAGAGGGATGAAATCTATTTATCCATCTCGACACTTGGTAGACACAAAATTAAGATGGATCTAAGATGATAGAATTGCCCTTTTAAATAGTCTATGCTCACATGAATACCATGGTATTACCATGGGTCAATACCATGGGTTATCATAAACCTGGAGCTTAAAAAATGCTATTAGTAATTTATAAAAATTTATAAAATTAATAATATATATATATTTTATTTATTTATTTTTAACAAAGTTAAAATATTTAAGTGACATTAAATTACAAGATCCATTTTTACTCTTGATCTACCAAGCCTCGAGAGGGATCAAATATTTTTTCACTCTATGCTAGTTTGTATATCATGATATTTGATCCCTCTCAGGGCTTAGTAGATCGATAGAAAAGATGGATCTATGTTGGTTTAATTCCACCCTTTAAATAGGCTACATTCCACGCGAATACCATGTGTCATCTTTATTTTTATTAGTACTAATATTAGGGTTAACAATGTTCTTTTACATGGTATTAATAATAATTTAGCCCATGGTATTTGGCCCATAGACTTCACCTAAATATAACGCATTTTTTGAGTATTCGTAAATATAAGTTGACTTATGGAGTAAATATAAAAAATGTTTTATTTATTTACCATACCTCTAGTTTATTTATATTTTTATTAATTTACCATACCTCTTTTATAAATATGGTATTTGGCCCATAAGATTCACTTAAATAAAACCTCTCTTTTGAGCCTTTTTAAATAGAAATATGGTCATGGACTAAATATAAAAAAGATGTTTTATTTATTTACCATACCTCTAGTTTATTTATATTTTTATTTATTTATCATACCTTTGGAGTAAGTATAAAAAGAGGTTTTATTTATTTACCATACCTCCACTTTATTTTTATTTTTATTTATTTACACCCTTGTGTGTTCGTAAATATAAGGTGACTTATCGAGTAAATATAAAAAAAATGTTTTATTTATTTACCGTACCTCTCTATTATTTATATTTTTATTAATTTACCATACCTCTTTTAGAAATATGGTATTTGGCCCATAGGATTCACTTAAATAAAACTTATTTTTTGAGCCTTCTTAAATAGAAAGAGGGTTATGGACTAAATATAAAAAGAGGTTTTATTTATTTACCATACCAAATACAACCTCCCAAACAACCCCCTAAACCATAAAATGGGTGATTGCAAATGAATTTAACATTGCAAAGCAGAAAATCAGGTGACTGCAATGGAGTATAACCTCCCAAACCAGGCGAATCGGGTCAAATGAACCTTTTCATAGTTTATCCGCCCCTTGTTTTTTGGGCTAAAATGAAAAAAATAATTATTTTTTAAATAAAAGTTGGGATAAATACATGAAATGGGTGTTCTATAAAAAATTCACCCCTCTAAAATGAAAAACCTCTTAAATTTTGCCCTTGGGCTAAAATTCGCCCCTAAAATTTACCATGTTCCTAACCTCCAATACACACCAACATTACAGCAATTAGTAGATAGGTCTGTGATTAAACCTGATGGTGTGTTGGAAGATGTTTGTGTATCCTTAGATTCTTGGGAATATCTCATCGATTTCATGGTCTTAACACCCAAGAATAATTTAGGAGGACATCCATTAATTCTAGGAAGACCTTGGTTAGCTATAGCTGATGCTTTCATCGATTGTAGATCAGGTGACATGTTTATCTAAGATGGAAATTCTAAAAATAAATTTACATTATACCCTCCTGCAAGGACAACAATAGATACAGAAACTGAAGAATGGATAGAAGATGAAGAAGATATACAACCTATTTTTACTACTGAATAAATAAGAGAGGAAGACAAAATTCTAAATCTACTAGAAAATAATGAATCTTCCTCACATTATGATCATAGTCATAATGAGTATCTCTCATCTAAGAAGGTATCATTGCTCTCCATGGAAAAATTTTGGAATTCCTCGATAGAAATATTTCTAGGGAAAACCTTGAATGTCAATAAAAACCTAGAATAATTGC
Organism: Pinus taeda; assembly: GCA_000404065.3. Classification (NCBI taxonomy): domain Eukaryota; kingdom Viridiplantae; phylum Streptophyta; class Pinopsida; order Pinales; family Pinaceae; genus Pinus; species Pinus taeda. The sequence goes on along the minus strand of APFE030288465.1, from coordinate 45,346 downwards.
AAAAGAATCATTTGATAAAAATTTTACAGAAACATTATTATGCTTTTGTATGGGAATACACTGACATGAGAGGGATTGATCCTAAAAATTGCATACATCATATCTACATTGAACAGAATGCAAGACTGGTTAGACAACCTCAATAGAGAGTGAACCCAAATTTAAAAGAAAATGTTAAGGAGGAGCTGCAGAAATTGTTAAATGTAAATTTCATTTACCCGATATCTGATAGTCAGTGGGTTTCACCCCTAGTAATCGTTCCTAAGAAAAACAGAAAATGGAGAGTATGCATTGATTACAGGGAACTAAATAAAGCAACATTAAAATACCACTTTCCACTACCTTTTATAGATCAGGTTTTAGACACATTAGCAGGGAAAAAATATTTTCCCTTCTTGGACGAGTTCAGTGGATATAACTGGATTAGGGTAGCTCCTGAAGATCAAGATAAAACCACATTCACTTGTCCATGGGGAACTTATGCTTACCGAGTACTTCCCTTTGGATTATGCAATGCTCCAACAACATTCCAAAGAGCAGTCCTCAGAATTTTCTCTAATCTTATTCATGATTGTGTGGAAGTGTACATGGATTATTTCATAGTTTATGGAGATTATTTCAATGAAGCACTGGAAAATTTGGAAAAAGTATTAATAATATGTAAAGAAACAAATCTCTCGTTAGGCCATGAAAAATGTTTCATGATGTTTAATGAAGGATTTGTTTCGGGTCATCATATTTCAGGAGATGGAATCAAGGTAGACTCATCTAAAGTTGAAGTCATTTTTAAGTTATCAGTGCCAAGCTGTCAAAAAGATATTAGAAGTTTTCTCGATTTTATTGGATAATATAGAAGATTCATAGAAAACTTCACAGAAATTGCATCCCCACTTTTTAAATTTCTCACCAAGGACTGTGAATTCAATTGTGGTTCTAAATGTTAAGCTTCCTTTGAAACTTTGAAAAAGAGGATTTTTGAAGCACCTATCTTAAAAGGACCTAACTGGAAATTTCCTTTCCATATCTCAACAGATGCTTCAGATTTAGCCTTAGGACCTGTGTTGGGACGAAAAGATCTTGCTCCTTATGCAATCTATTATACTAGTAAAAATTTAACTCCCGCAGAGTTAAATTATATTGTAACTGAAAAGGAGTTTTTAGCTGTAGTTGATGCCATTAACAAATTCAGACATTACATAATTGTCTATGAAACTTTTGTTCACACGGACCATTCTTCCATTAGATATCTAATGAATAAACTAGTCACTAATGGAAGAATACCCAGATGGCTCTTACTATTACAAGAATTTAACATAACCATTGTAGATAGACCAGGAAAGTAGAACAGAATTGTTGACTTTTTATCTAGAATACAAAATGAAAATAATGATCAACCCGCAGAGGATAAATTTCTTGATGAATATATTTTTGCAATATCTACTAAATCACCTTGGTATGCAGATATTGTTAACTATTTAGCTACAGGAAAAATTCCATTTCATTTATCTCCTAGAGAAAAGAGAATAATAGTCCACAATAGAACATCTTATTCATGGATAAATGAAGAGTTATACAAGACAGGACTAGACCTCATCATCAGAAAATGTGTTCGAGAGGATGAAATACCAAAAATACTTAAAGCTTGCCATGATGAGCCATGTGGGGGACATTTTTCTGACAAAAGGACTACTTACAAAATCTTTCTTTTAGGATATTATTGGCCTTCCATTTTCAGAGACACCAAAGAATATGTTAAAATATTCAACAATTGTCATAGAATGGGAAAACCCACTCTTTCAAATGAAATTCCACTGCAACCATGGGTACTCATCGAACCATTTGAGAAGTGGACACTAGATTTTGTTAGACCAATCAACCCACCTTCAAAGCAAAAGAAGTATATTATGGTATGTGTTGAGTATGTCACTAAATGGGTAGAAGCTAAAGTACTTCCTTTTTCTACTGAAAATGCTATATTTTCCTTTCTTTTTTAGGATATTTTTACTCATTTTGGTGTTCCAAGAGAAATTGTAATAGATCAAGGAACACAATTCACATCCAAATTAGTGCAGAAGCTTGTGGATCAATACAAAATCAAACATCGGAAGTCCACTCCATACCATCCACAAGCCAATGGAGAAGTTGGGTCCACAAATAAGGTGATTGAAGAAATCCTCACAAAGACTGTACATCTACATAGAAAGGACTGGGTGGAAAAGCTTCCAGAAGCTTTATGGGCCTACAGAACTACATGGAGAAATACTACATGACATACTCCCTATAAACTTGTTTATAGGAAGAAAGTCTTACTTCCGATAGAATTCCAGATCCAGACCTATAGGACAACAATCTAGTTAGATCTTGACTTATTATAAGCACAGAAGCAAAGGATGAGACAACTAAATGAGCCTGATGAAATCAGACAAGAATCCCTCCAGATAACTAAGCCTAGTTTAACAACAGAGATCTAGATGGCATGATAAGTACATTAAAGAAAGGAAATTTCATCCAGGAGATTGGGCATTACTCTTTGATTCAAAGTTCAAGAATTTTCAAGGGAATTCCAAACCCACTGGCTTGGGCCTTATGAAGTTGAAAGTGTTTTTGACAATGGTGTAGTTAGAATCAGGACTATTGATGAGGAGAAAATTCATCTATTAGTAAATGGACATCAACTCAGAATTTACCAAAAGCCATTGACAAAAGAAGAATTTGTTAAATTATTCCAAGATAATTCAGAACTGAAGATGGTCAAGAAGAATTCTTCTTCTTTTCCACCTTAAAATTTTTTACTCGGTTCTACTTATAGAGTGAAAACCAATTTTTGTTGGCACTTCAAATTTTCCTTTCAAAAAGAAAATAAAAGAGTTCCTTTATTAAAGCTTTCTTCTTAGCTACAAAATCAAAAACTTTCTGCAGCTCGGACAAGTTTCTGTAGCCTAATTTTTTTTTTGTTGAAGCCTGTAGGGACACTAGGTGATTTGAATTGAAGGATAACTGACAAACAAAAGTACCTACAGGAGATATCATAACAAAAAACAAGGTTAGAAAAGTGGATCACAGGTATATGCTACTTTAATTTAGTAATAGGGATTGATATATTGCATATATGACTAAGAAGACATAGTACTAAAAAAAATTAGAAATGAAATCATTACAACTTAAGGGTGATGTTCACCTAACAAAAAATCATAATCCACCACTTAAAATTCATGTGATGTACTCATTCCAAATCCGCTGAAGTAATTCCTGAATCATCATTTTAAATGCGCCCCAATGTTCTGATTCATTCCTATAACCCTTATTATAATCCACCTATTCGTACACTCCTTTGAACTTTCATAGCCACTCCGTCCTTTTACCACTTAGAAAAACCATACCAACACCATTCTCTTGTCAAGGTAACCAGTCTTTGAGGAAAAGCATCTTCCATAATGGAGATCATTGTTCGAACCTGGCCAGCAGGGAAGAAATTCTTGGAGGGATACCCTTAGACCAAGGAGCTGCTGCAAAAGAAACAATGGTTTTAGTTCATTGAAAAATTCAACGATTTTCACAGGAAAGTGACAAAGGCATTTGCATGCTCGTTTGATGGAACTAAAGTCGAAATAGGAGACATTAAGATCACCAAAATGGAGTCCGTGATTGCGAAAGCTACTGAATTACCAAGGAGTGGGGAAAAATGGTTCAAGAACAGGGGAATTAATGGAGAATATTGGAAGGTCTTCCAGAAAAATCCAAATATGAACACCACTATCTTCAAGAAAGGTATTCCTAGCACAACCCTTAAAAGTAAATGGAGAAATTTAATGCTTATACTTCAAAAATTTGTCACTTGTGAGGGTCGGTTTGGGTATATGTATTTTTACCATGTTAAGATGATGATGCATTTTCTTGAAGATCACCAGATGAATCTTCCTTAATTTCTCTTACATAGTCTCAAGAAAATGTCCACAAACATTCAAAAGAGAGTTCAATTTATAGAAAATACCATGTATCATCATGGCTTGATAAAGATATTGGTTGAGTTCCATCTTCGGAGTATAGGGGATAACTAGGAAAGTTTTTTGGTGAGGAACCATTTTAAAGAAATATCCCCAGAACAAACTAGCAACAATAGGACCCTTAGAGGAAGGAAGATAACAATAGAACTAATGACAGAGAAGGAACCCTAGAATCACCTGGAATTATCAGAAGAAGAGCTGCCCAGAGTAGATATTTTGTAGAGAATGAAAAAGGGAAAATCTTAGAAAGAAGGAAGTTAGCAAAAGAGCAAAGCAAATACCACAAACCAGGACCCTTCCTCAAGAAGAAAAATTAGAGACTAAAAGAAGGAACGTATAGGGATTACAAACCTTAGGACTAAGGAGGAGTGCAAGGTTGAGCACAATGCAACAAACAATCTCAAAAGCTACATAATACATTTATCTCGAGGAAAACGAACCAACTGAGAATGAGCCAACTGAATACCCTGAAATTTCTCCAAAAGGGTCACCAAAATCATCACCGAGAGTGTCACCACCACCTTGCAGCTCACCTATAAGAAGCCCAATGCATAGTCCAGGTGTTGACCCTATTCAATAGGAGATTTATGACTATATAAAGTCATTGGAAAGAAAAGAGACAACAACTATAGATACAATTGAAAGTCTTGGAGAAGGGAGCAATCAGTTAAATGAACCACAAGAACCTTTAGCCTCAAACACTTTAAAGTAAGAGGTTTTTGAGTTAGAAACATTGAACATAAATATCAAGAATGAGAATCAAGCATTGAAGGCACAAAGTGAGATCCAATTTGCAAAAAGTGACAATCTCATCCTTCATTTGAGTTTGTGGTATAAAAAGAACAAAAAGTTGAAGAAGGAAAACAGGACAATGCAAAGAGAGATTATCAACATAAAATACAAAATTTTCATAACTTAGGATTCCAGTAGCTGCTAGAAAGAAGAAGAAAGTGAAACTTGGAGGTGATGATCAGAAGGCATAGGTGAATGAAAATGGTGGAGTGTATGAGGACATACAAAAGCCCCATCATGGGGGAATGTAGAGTCCAAAGATTGTCTTACCTTGACATCCCTTTCTGCCTATATTTCCTCTCTTTTCCTATACTTATCACCTAAATAATGCAATAGACACAAGGTTTCGTTAAAGGTAAGAAATTACATGTCTTCTTCTTCATGTTTTTCTATATACCTTATTTTTTGTTAAAGAATGAATTTGGCTATAGAATTGGTCTGTTTCTGTAGCTAATCCAGATTTCTGTAGCTACTTCCATTGTTTGCAAGGTTTAGAAGCTCCAGCTCAGGGAAGAAAGATACAAATGGATAAGGAATGGTACCCTAGTGGATTCCTTCCTATTCCCTCGAACCAATTCATCAAGATGATCACAGGATATCACGGTCAAACCCCAAAGTCAACTACAAGATTGTCGCCGGGATAGAATCTGAGTTTCAAGGAAATCTTATCAATTTTCTTTTGGAATAGAAAATCGAATGTTTAGCGATATAGTCTATTTGAAATAAATATATTTAGGCTTAAAATGTGGATACTGTTATGCCAAAGACTTATTATAAAAACTATGGACGCACTGTGTTTTCTATGCACACCAGATGATGTAATTTTTTAAGACAGTTTGTTAAGTTTTGTTTTACAAGTAATAGACTTGGTTTTATTTTTGTATGCACTACGTTGATTGGAGATTATGGACTGATTCATGGAGGGCCCTACGACTAGTAACAGGTCTTTAATCGATTGCAATTAGATTTATTTCATTACTTGAATACTCTATTTCTTGTGAAGAAATGCAGTATGATGAGTTCGCTAGTGAATCATTATATGCATGAACAATTCCCTTTGCTTTATACCTATTTTAACTCTGATATTTGATCTTATTTTTATCTAGCGTATTCCAACTGTGTTTACTTCATAGCGTAGTTGTTGTTCAAAATATCTTGTTTGGATGAAATTAAATAAGTAAAATCATGAGAGTCTTATCCTTAGCAATTGAATTCATAAATTATTCTTTTAGAGTTTGATAGAATATATTTCTCTTGCACTTTGTAAATTAGAGTTATAACATAAAAATTCAAGACAAAAATCCAAAATAGTGTAACACAAGTAAAATCTAGAATCACTCTCATATCATCCATAAGCTGTTTCGATAGAGAATAAGTCCTAAGAAATTAGTTGATAACTTTAGGGATTGAGACATTAATATAATTAACGACACCATCTCCATACTAATCTTAAGTTTATATACTAACAAGAACATAACAACATAAGAAATAACTTCTAGCACATATAGTGCACCTGTACTTCATCAATATACCTACCTTGGTTGATAATTTATGATTGACAATTTAACGACATTAAATTGACCAAACAGATTCTTTGGTCAATAGTCCAAACAAAGGTGAGGCTACTTTGCTGAAGTCCTTTATGAATCTCCTATACTATCCAACTAAGCCCAAGAAACTTCTAACATCACTCTACTTCTGAGGAGTAGGGACCCTCTTTATAATAGCAATTTTATTTGGGTCCACTTGCAGTCCTTCCTAGGATATTGAGTGACCTAGAACAATCCATAAATTCATCAATAGCTCACACTTCTCAGGACTAAGGTATAGGTTCATTTCAATGCATGTATTTAATACTTTCTCCAAGTTAGAGAGAGCCTCTAGTAAATCACACCCATAGGGAGTGAAATCATCCATATAATTGTCTATAGAGTCATGGGCTAGCTCTACAAAGATGCTTAGAATTGTCCTCTGAAAAGTGGTAGGTACATTACATAATCCAAAAGGAAGGAACCTATAAGAAAAGGTACCCCAAGGTGATGAGTGCCAGTATTGCAGCAAGGATGCTGCAACTCCTAGGCTACCAGCTTTACTTATCAACTTGGAGTTCGTACAAACTTGTAGGTGACAGTGTTGTATGCACAAGTGAAAGTGATGGTTCTACCTATTGTCATTGTTAAGCTGGCGAGAGACCACTGGAGTTCCAAGCCAGACTTCTATGGAGTCAGAATAAAGTTGATTCTTTGATGGAAGAAAGGTAAATCTACTCTAAGAGAGTTACTCTACTATAGTAATAGAGAAGGCCAACATGTGATGCTAAACCACACCATACCCTAATTAGCCATTTAAGAAGCTATGCTAAGCAGAAATGTTAAATCAACATAAAACAAATGCTACTATCTAAGTTGTAGAAGTAAGAAGCATCAAACAATACTAATGTGCAAGTAAAGAAACTAAACTAAATTTAATTTCACTTTTTTGGTCTTTTTATGCAAAATCAAGTATGCAAACTAATTTTTCTTGTTTTTGTGACTTCCTAGAGGTTTTCCATCAATTCAGCCTCAAAACGGGCCATTTTAGGAAAACCTACAGGATGTACTAGAAACCTACAGGATGATCCTGTAGGAATTACAGGAAACCTACAAGATATGGCTTAGAGCTAAATGTGAGGTGTTGGAGGTGATGGGAGGCTTAGTAAAGATGTGTGATGGGTGGAATGGAGTGTTAGAAGGTCTGGGATCATTCAGGATTTAATATCCAAGATGATAGATGGCTAGATTCGCTCAATGCGTTTGAGAGAATTTCAATGAAAAATGATGAAAAACTAGTGCGGGTGATGGTGAAAACAAGGGATGGCTAAGGTGGATGAAGTGGTTCTTGACTATGAAGTCTTAGTCTCCTCTTGAAGCACCTTCTCTACATAAAACATGTGTGTCTTCCAAAAATCTATGCAACAAGATACATTTTCATAAACTATGGAGATGAAAAAGATGACAATGAAATCTACCTTGCAACATTAACCAAATACTAAATTAAAGACAACAAACTCCAAAGCTCATAAAAGGACTAGAAATCTATGTTTTTGGGGTTGCTTAAGGGTCCCTTCCTCAAGTCATGGTCCTAGAGGGAGGAAGTGAGGCCGAGACATCTACTAACAACCTTGTGGTGATCCTTTTTCTCCTTTCTAACCTACTACTTGAAATAAGGCACAAATGGAAGCAAACTATCACACAACCAATCTAATCTACACGACTTGTAATGGAAATGCATCTAATACAATTAAGCTATGAATCTACACTAAACATACATGTCCAATCAAAAGGATCCTTGGCTACTATCATTGGGACCTAACCCAAGAGCTTCAACTCTCTGGGCTAACTCAGTGCTGGCTCAAAACAAAACTAATTCTTGTTACTAAAACAACAAATTACATCAAAAGAATGGTCATAAGTTTTGCAGCTTGAAAATAGAGTAGAGTTTTAGTATAAAAATCCCAATCCTGCTGAGGTCCTAGGCCTCTCTACTTATACATCTGAAGTCCCCAACGACTTCCTTAAAATTAGGGAGGCTCGACTCCCAAACTCGAGATAAGCTGGTGCTTTCTCTCTTACTTGCTCAACTGCCTTCTAGTCCTCATGATTTGGTTGTTTACACTCCGAGCTGATGTGATGAATGGAGGTATATTCAAATGGAGGAGTAGTAAATGAGGAGTATTTACCTCCTATAATCCCTCTCCCTTGTCCCATTTGAGTTTTGACCTTGTTATTTTCCAAAATTCCTTGATTTTCTCCTTTAATCCTGCATTTAATGCATATTAGACCACAAAGCATAATATCCAACTCTAACTCACCTCATAAAAAAATACAATAAAAAAATGTAATAAGTTATGAGAAAAGTTGGTTTAACAAGGCTAGGAGGTGAATTAAGGCCCATATAATTACCCAATGATGAGGCTCATCATCACCCCCCTACTGAAAGTGTTTCTCATCCTTTGAGAATCTTAATTAATATCCATATCCTTCATAGCTCTAGTGGCCTCTCTGACATCCCATGCCTCTGTTGTGGTCTCCTCTTCTTGTTCATAGAAGCCTACTTTCTTTTCTACCTCTTCCCACTGCCTCTTTTCTTCTTCTTCTTTTCTCCCTTCTAGGATCCCTAAGAGTAGTGGTGGACTGAGTTTTAGGCCTATCCAATTGACCTTCAACATTTGCATAGATTTCTTATACATAGGTGTCCTGTTGAGTGCCTCTCTCAACCTTTGAGGAGAGTGATATTCTCTTATCTTTAAGCTGTATGGAAGGGTGTTCCATCTCCTCGGGAAAGCATGTATACTATCATCTCCTAGCAACCTGAACATGTCCTCAAAATGTGAAATTTCTTGCTCTTGGATAGGAAGATATCTAGGTGTCAGCTGAGGATCATTTGCAATCAAATTATGGGTACTAATGACGGCCATGGGATTTGATTGTTCAAATTTGATCAGAAGAGGTTCATTTTTCTCTATTGCCAATATCCTTTTCGTCTCTGCAACTCTTGACTCCTCATGGTTCATCCATGATGCCAAAGCCATTAATTGTAGATCTCCTAGCTTGGCATTAGGGTCCCATACTTTCATGTCTGTGAGGGCCATGTGCAAAAAAACTCAGCCATTTTGGCCCTATCCTCTAGTGTACTTTGATCACAATGATCAATAAACTGATTGTAGTCCTGAAATGACATGGTTCCTCTCTATGCTAGGGTATTAATATGAAACTACAACCATTGTTCTTTGAGGTAGAGAGCATAGGATTTAGATGGCATCCTACACTGGATTGCTTCCAAAGAGAGACTAGCCATACATGCCAATTGATTCTCTTTCCTGCAGCTGTCCCCTCAACCATGCTTTTTATGTCTCTAGTTGATTTCTCATTATAGCTTCTCTGTCCCTCAAGCCACTTAGCTCTCTACCCATATCCTTTATTTTCTCTTCCAAGACCCAATGTCTTCCATCCCCTTTGATTTAAGGATCTTCATCCATCGGTGAGTTCTAGCCCTCTCCTTCTCAAGCTTGAAGAACAATGGGATGTCAAACTTTTGAGGTATGACCCTGCCTCCTTCAATAAACTGGTAATAGGAGTCTAGGTTAGGTTGGGGGCTGGGTTCTTTTATCTCTAGGTCCTATTCTTTAGTTTCTTACTGCTCCCCTACCTTTCTTTCTAATTTTTTTGCCTCCTATAGATTCAGCAGAGTATCCTGTAGGACTATTTTTGCTTCCTGTATATTTTGCTGTGTATCTTGTAGGATTTCCTTTCCCTTGGATGAAGTGGATCTAGTAGTAGGCCTCCTCACATAGGTGATAGGGGACTTAGGGGAAGGCATTTTGTCTTTTTTTGTAGGGGAGTCTTCAATCACAATAGGAATTTTTGTTGATGTTTTTGGCTTCCCCTATCTTATTCTTGTGCTCTTTCTTGTCCTGAAATATAATGGGGTCTTCCTCTGCCTTTTTCCTTTTTTCTTGATTGGGGTGCTAAGAGTAGTGAGGACAGTTGTTGCCTCTCTCTCAGTGGCTTCTGGAGACACCCTAGGTGACTCCTCCTTGTTTTTTATCCCCTCTTTTCTATTGCATTCTTCTTCTATGTGCTTCTTGTCTTCTTCTTCTTGTAGATCTTCATCATCTCTATCAGTTTCCTCCTTAATTTCCTCCTTTGTTTCTTCATCATCCTCCTTCTCTTCTCCCTCTTCTTCTTCATATTCATCATGTTCCTTTATGTCAGCTCCTTCTTCATCCATCTCATCCTTTTCTTCTTCTGTATCTTTCTCTTCCTGTTTTACTTCCTCTTCACTGACCGTAGGACTAACATCATAAGTGAGAGATTTGATGTCATCCTCTGTTGGCATCTCTTAGAAAAATGACCATGTTATAGGAGTTCTGAGACTTTGGAGGGCATCTTCTATGAGGATACTAATCAACCCATGGTGAGCTAACTGTTGGGAATTCCCCTCCACTTTGATGCTTGAGCCTATGAGTGATTGAAGTAGGAATTATGGTATGTTGAGCCTTTAGTGAGAGGGTGTTTCTACTCCAAATATTAATTCTTCAAGGATCCTGAAATGATAGCCATAGAACACACTATACCTACCCTCACATGAGATGTATTTGATCAGTTAGTAGTCTACCTCATTCCATGTATATGGCATACTTTTCCTCCTTACTCCATTTTTGTTCTTAGTGGGTTCCTCACGTTCTACAAGAATTTTCTTTTGGCAACTTCGCTATCTCCTTTGTCTTCTTTCCTCCATGGTATTCCTAGGGGGAGTGTGGTGACTTTGCTGATGAGCTTAGGGGTGAGCTCTATAGTGAGGCCCCTTATTACAATAGTGGCATGGATTATGGTGAGTAGAGTGAGGGAGAGAGAAAATACTAGAGCCACCTCATCATCATACCCTCTGAATTTTTCAAAAAACCCTATCCAATTATGTCTTGTGAAGATTTCAAGAACTTGGGGGAGTTGTTGGATTCTCACAGCGTTAGTGAGCTCTCTTGTATTAAACCCTCTTGTCATCTTGCTAATGAAGTTTGAGGAGAAAATGAGAGGGTTGAAACAATTTTCTCAATTGCAGAACCAAAACAAAGATGACTATGTATGTAATTCCCTTTACATAGTTGCTAAATTCACTCAAATTTAGAGGATTATTGGTTCATTTACTTGCAAAGGGGGACATAATTACAGAGCGTACCTCTTTAGATTGTTTTGAGTGGCCAACTCCCGTGATATCCCTTCTGAACTCTTCTCTACCAATATTGTAGACAGTGTTTGTGTATCCTGTAGGAATTCTTGTGCAACCTTGTAGGAATTCCTGTGCAATAAATTGATGGAGTTTTTCTTCCGGTGGGTTTCCTGGGTATGAAAGCAACTCGAGTGAGGGAGTTTCAAGGAAGTGAAATGCATGAATGCATGGGAACGATGTTTTATTTCCTCTTATGGTGATTCAGGGTGAGGTGGTGTGCTGGCAGCAAAGGTACGTTTCCATTTTGGACCGTTGGTCCCCACTACCACCTCATCATTTCCCAATCCTCATAATTAGCTCCCACCTTATGGATCCATAGTTTTAACTGCTTTTTGTCCTACTCCTTCTCTATCTTTGATTTGACTGCAGCCACGTATGAGAGGACACCCAATTGTGCATGTGTTGACTAAACGAAGGTGGCCAAGTTAACTAGCCACCTTTTCACTTATAAACCAACTATCTCGTAACCCTTACATTTTTTTATTACATGATGCATATGAGAGAGTGGGTAGGATACTTACCTGTGGTTCCAATGCTATGCTATAGTTGTTGAAGACTAGAGGTGTTGCTATGTATATTTGCTGCATGCCATTCTTCTTCTTCCTCTTGTTGTCTGCTAATGGCTTCTTCGTTTTTGCAGGTATCTTTGGTTGAAGATATGATGTTGCTTCTTTGGAGCTCCTAGATCATCATGCTAAAGACTTTTTGCTGGTGTGATTGGTATTTTTTGGGATAGGCTGCTATAGGATTTCCTACAGGATGTCTTGTAGTTGCTTCTCCCTCAGAACTCTTTAATCATTTATCTTGTTGGGGCTGTGAAGATGGTGACATGGATGGAATGAAGGAGTGGGAGTGTGGAGAAAAAGGAATGTTCAGGTGATGCTCTTTATTCCTCTCTGTTTCCTTTTTTCGAAGACTGGAAAAAACTCTTAAAACTTTTTTTTTTTAATGGTGAGTGCAGGGATGATGATGGTGGACAAGGTGCGGTGATAGATCATGAAGAGGGTGAATTTTAGGGGCCTAACAAGTCCAAAATTTGCCTTCTGATTTCTTCCTGTAGGATTTCCGGGTCATTGTAATTCCTACAGGATCATCTTATAGGTTTTCAGGGGATCCAGTAGAAAACACAGTCTTTTTATAAACTAAAGAAATGGAGTGAAAAAATGATAGAAATGATGGAGGGATGCATGGTAATCGGTGAAAAAAAAAATATGTGAGTGACAGGGGTCTCCTTGGGATCCTCTTTTTCTCCTTGACTGTCCTTCTTGCCCACCTGCAAATAGAAATTTCATGATTAATTTTTTTTTTTTGAAAAACAAATACGTTTCCTCTGAGATGTTTTCACCCTATCTGTTTTCCCTAGGCACCTTAAGAAAGGTTTTCACCCAAGGATCTTTCCTTTTCTCTCTCTCTCTTTTTTGACACCACTAAGCTACCTCAAGAGGGTTTCAACCCAATGATGGGACTCAGATGCCTCATGGAGGTTTTCTCCTGAGTCCTTATTCTTTTTTCTTTTTTCTCAATGATTTGATGAGGGAGGAGTTGGAACTTGCTCCATTATCAATACTGTTTTATTAATATCTTCAATGAACTCTTGTTTTGATAAATGTTTCTTGTAAATTTTCAATCGGTGTCCATTAACAAGCAAAGGAATGGCTTCTTCATCTATGGTTTTGATTTTCACTGAACCATTATCATGGCATATTTCCACAACATAAGGTCCGAGCCATATTTTGCTTAGCTTGCCCTTGAAGTCTTTATACCTAGAACCATATGACAACGCCCAATCGCCTTCCTAAAATTACTTCTCCTTGATATTTTTATCATGCTAGATCTTCCTCTGAAGTTGACCTACCTCTGTATGTAGGAGTGCCTGCATTATGAATTCATCTAAACCATTCAACTGGAACAATCTCTCTTTCTGTAAATTGTTGAGATCCATATCTAGTTGGGCTGCCATTCTTAATGTGTTATATTCAAATTCAATGGACAACAAGGCCTTTTTCCCATAGACCATCTCATAGGGTGTGAATCCAATGATGGTATTCTATGTGGTATTATAGGACCACGTGGCCTCAACTAGCCTTTATGCCTAATCCTTCCTAGTGTTGCTCACCACTGTGGTCAAGATGCCCTCCAATGCTCGGTTGGTCACCTCCACTTGCCCATTAGCTTGTGGATGATAGGGAGTGGAGGTTCTATGCTTGATCTTGTGATGGCTGAGCAAGTATTCAATCATGTTGGAGGTAAACTAGCTGCCTTAGTCTATGACCAGCTCTCTAGGGTACCCAAATTTATAGAGTACATTCTCTTTTGTTGCTACCTTAATTGCCTTGATTTTAGCCCACTTAGTCAAATAATGAGTGCACACAATAATGTACTATTTTTGCTTTGAAAGAGGGTCAATAGGCCCAATGAAGTCCATGCCCCACTTTTCAAATGGCTTGAAAGTCACTTGAGGTTGTAGAGGCATTTTATCTCTTGAAGTAGGCCTTCCCATCCTCTGGTACTGATCACACTGAATAGTGTATTTTTTACATCCTGATGAAGAGTGAGCCAATAATAGTCTTCTTGTAACACTTTGAATCTTGTCCTCTTTCCTGCAAAGTGACCTCCACAAGGCCAATCATGACAAGTTAGAAGGATGTCAAAGACTTCCTCCTCCCTAAAACACCTTCTCAAGATTTGATCTAGGCTAAGTTTGAAAAGATTGCCCCCAATCCAAGTGAAGGGGGCACTTTTCCTGACTATCTTTCTCTTTTCTTTGGAAGATAAGTTTGGTGGGAACTGTACTGATACCAAATAGTTTTCTATATCATCAAACCATGGAGAGAGAACTGAAATAGAAAATAAGTGCTCGTCCGGTAACTAGTCATCCACCATTGCTTCTTCACCTATAGGCAGATTTACTCTAGACAAAAAGTCCGCAACAACATTTTCTTTACCATGCTTATCAACAATGGTTAGATCACACTGTTGTAATAAAAGTAACCATCTTATAATTACAGCATTCACATCTGGTTTGTTCATTAAATACTTGATTGCAGCATGGTCAATATACAAAAATGTTTGATAGCCTGTAATATAATGCCTAAATTTGTTTAATGAATGCACAACAACCAGGAGTTCCTTTTCAGTGACTGTATAATTTACTTAAGCCTTTGATAAATTCTTACTGATAAAATAGATAGCATAAGGAATTTTTTCATCTATTTGACCTAGGGATGCTCCTATGGCTTTTTGTGAGGCATCAACATGAATATGAAAGGGGAGGGCCCAATTGGGGCCTCGGAGAATCGGTGCAGTGGTTAATTTATCCTTTAGGATGTCTAAGGCCACTTGACAACTTTTTGACCATATAAACTTAGAGTCTTTGGCCAACAAACCAAATAAAGGAGAGGCAAACTTGTTGAAGTCCTTTATGAACCTTTCATAGTATCCAACTAACCCTGGGAAACTTTTGACATCTCTCTGCTTTTGAGGAGGTGGGACCCTTTGGGTGATAGCTATTTTGTTTGGGTCCACCTACAGTCCTTGCTGAGATATTGAATGACCTAGCATGATCATTGTAGTTATTAAGAATTCACATTTTTCAGGACTGAGAGATAGGTTCATTTCAATGCATTTGTGTAGTACTTTGCCTAGGATAGACATGACTTCTTGAAAATCATGGCCATAAGGTGTAAAATCATCCATATAAATCTCCATCGCATCATGGACTAATTCGGTGAAAATACTCAAGACTGTTATCTGGAAAGGCGCAGGAGCATTGCATAGGCTAAAAGGAAGGGCCCTATAGGAAAAAGTACCCCAAGGACAAGTGAATGTGGTCTTATCCTGGTCTTCTGGGTAGATCTAGATTTGATTGTACCCACTAAACCCATCTAGGAAAGAAAAACCTTTTCCCTGCTAGGCCATCTAGCACTTGGTCAATGAAGGGTAGAGGAAAATGATCCTTCTTTGTGGCTTTGTTCAACTCCCTATAATTGACACAAATTCTCCATTTACCATTTTTCTTGGGAACTAGCATCAAAGGAGAGACCCACTCACCATCGGAGATAGGGTAAATGAATCTTTCATCTAGTAGTTTTTGCATTTCTTCTTTGACTATATCTTTAAGAGTTGGATTCATCCTCCTTTGTGGTTGTTGGATCAACTTGCAACCTTCTTTGATGTATATGTTGTGAGTACACACTGATGGGTGTACTCTCTTCATTTCCTTGTAACTCCAAGCGAAGGCTCCTATATTTTCATTTAACATGTTGCATAGCTTCTCTTCCTCGAGAGAAGAAACAGATGGATTGATTTTCAAGGTTCTCTCTGGGCAAAATTCTATGGTTTTGATACGGAGTGGGTTGGAATTGGCCAAGCATAAGTCAATTGGATGATTGTTCTGGGTTTCCTTTACTCCTTCTTCTAAGGGTAATGAACCGAGAGTTAGAATTTGGAGTAGGTTTTCAAACAAGTCATCGTCATCGTGATGTCCTCCTCCCATGGTTGCTTCTAAACCATAAAGTTGGGCGGAATAAACTTCATCTTCTTCCTCCTCCGCCAACCATAAATGTAAGTCATGCTCTAGAGAAGGTTGAGCAAGAGGGTATAGGACATAATACTTGGACATATGCCCATTCTTGATGGTCATATTCCCAGCTCTACAACTAATGTAAGCATCGGCAATGGCTAACCATGGCTTCCCAAGGATTAGAGGGTAACTAGTAAGCTTAGCCTTAGGATGGAGATGTTGGGTTGTGTTATATTCTTTCCACGACTAGCCCATGTAGTTAACCGGGGGGTTCGAGGGGGGGCGGAGCCCCCCTTTGTTGCGTCGATTGTGTAGCGAGGGGGGTCACAGGGGTTTGAGGTGTACCCATAACCCCACCTTATGGTGTCTAGGGCAACGCCCCAGAAAATTTTGGTTCTGGACCCTATATTAGATTGGGCAGACACACCTATGGTTTTGTGCATGATTTTCTCACATTTTTTTTGGACGCGATGGTTTTCGGTCCATGGTACTGGACGTGATGGTTTTCAGTCCATGGTATTGGATGCTTCGACATGTATAAATATGTATTATAACATTGAAAGGAACATAATGAAAAATCAAGCTGGTAGTCCCGATTTTTTGATCCAGGGCTAAATCTCTGTGTATATGTGTTATGCTCTCTCATTGTTTATATTATGTGTTTTAGAATTCGTATGCAGGTAATTTTTGTACAGGGTTAAAACCTACATTTGGTATCAGAGCTATTTTGGCTTCAAGGGGACGCCTTTGTTGTTGAGGGGTTTCGCTCGGGCCTGTGGTAGACCATGTTTAGTGGGAGATCTGCGAGATCGATTTTGGTGGTGAAAGAATATGGCGAGTAGTGGAAAGATAGAGATCGATAAATTTAATGGTCAGAGTTTTGAGTTGTGGAAACTCAAGACGGAGGATCTGTTGGTGGATAAATATCAGTGGATCGTGGTAGATCCAGGTACTAAACCAA
>APFE030288465.1:0-23694 GCA_000404065.3 Pinus taeda | reverse complement strand
ATATGTATTATAACATTGAAAGGAACATAATGAAAAATCAAGCTGGTAGTCTCGGTTTTGGGATCCAGGGGAAAATCTCTGTGTATATGTGTTTATGTGTTATGCTCTCGCATTGTTTATATTATGTGTTTTTAGAATTCGTATGCAGGAAATTTCTGTATGGGATTAAAACCTATTGGAGAACTAGGAAATTTGCAAGGTACTCCCAAGAGTCAATGGAGACCATCACATCCTCCACAATTCCCTAAGGGGTTACTATGGAACGGTATGCAAGTTATAGAACTATTGTGGTCTTCCTTAATGAACCTTGGAGGTTGAGCTTGAGCATGGTGTCCTTGGTCATCGCATTAATGGTAGCCCCAAGGTTGATTAGAGTGTGTGGGACAATGGTGCAATTGATGTGCACATCTACTACAGGGCTTCCAGGGTCCAAATATTTTGGATAGATTACTTGCCCCAGCATTAAGTTGGACAACTTCCTAATGACATTAATGGTAGGGGCATCCCTTTTTCGCCTCCATGGATGCTTGAAGGACTTATTCTTAATCAACTTATTGTAAATGGGAACATATTTTATTGCTTGGAGAAGTGGGATATTTACACATAGATTTTTCAATTCTCCCAAAAGTTCAGTCTCTTCTAGGGTAGGCTGGAGTGGTTGGGATAATCTCTCAGGAAAGGGTGGATTTACTTTAAGGTTTCCTTCCTCTCTTCTTCCTCAGCCTCCCTAGGTGGAGGTGGAGGTTGGTTATCCAGGAGAACTCTCCCAGATCTCAGGTTAATCTCCTAGATTTCCATAGCATAAGCTGGATATGATGTCTCTCCACTGTATACTTGTTGAGCCTACCTATTGTTCGGGTTCGAATTTGGCTGGGCAGGCATATAGCGTTGCTTGGGTGGAGCAGAGTGTACGAGTTGTGGTTGGGCAGGTGGTAGAGGCAATAGAGTTGGAGCGTTGTTGTATTGGGGCCTCCACCCCTGGAGTGGTGTATTCCACTGAGGTTGTGGCAGAGAATAAGGTTAAAATGACTGGCTGGCTAGCTAGGAGTGATACTTAGATGCATAGGACCAAGGAGGGGGTGTAGACTAGGAAGGATGAGTAGGGGATCACCAAGAAGGTATGGTTGTGGTTTTGTTGGGGTTTTAATATGCATGGGATGACCATTTAATGCCTTGCTCGTATGGCCTAGGCCCATGAGGTCTCCTTTGGTTAATGTAGTAAGGATGCTTAGCAACCCCTTCAAATCCTTGATATATAACTTTGAGTCCAGGTAAAGAAGGGCACTTGTCTGTGGAGTGGTTTTCTTCACAAATCGATCAAATTTCGATAGATTTCAATGGACATTCATTCCTGGGATGCCTCTTGGTTCATATAGGACAAAAAATGGCCAAGGCTCTCTCTACTTCCTCCTCCTTCCTCTAAATTTTCATGGTGTCCATTTGCAAGGCAAGGGTTTGCAACATCTCACTTTTGAAATCTTCCAGCATGTTCCCAATTTCACCCGTGATGGATGAGTTAGAAGATGATGAACTGGCCATAGGTTGACTACCCCTACCTTTTTTCCTGGATGCCCTAGAATGGTTTCTAAAGACAGTCTTGATATCCTCATAGGGTAATTGGTTGATATCTCCTCCTACTAATAAATGTAAAGTATCTAGAACATCGTCTCTTACTACCCTAACCAGGACCAGCTTTAGTGACTCAGGGTCAAGTGTGCACCTGACCCTTTTGTAACTAAGATGGAATCTTTCTTCGTAATCCTCTAAGGATTCATCATTGCCTATGGTCATCCTGAAAAATTCTTATTTCGTATGCTTTGACCGATAGTAGTCCCGATATTTGTTGTTAAAGTATTGCTACATCTGAGCCCAAGTTGTGATGTTATTTCCAGGTAAACCCATGAACCAGTGCAATGATGCATCCTTGAGGGTAGATGGAAATAGTTTTAACTTTTTCTCATCATCTGTATAGTCATAGGTTTGACATATAGCATCAAACTCAAACAGGAAAGTGTCGGGGTCCTATGTGGTTAGGCCATGGAAATGAGGTAGGGCAGAGGGGCTTATATTTTTCATCTTAGTTTCCCCATTGGTTTCCCTGGTGGGGAAGGCACCCTCAACTCTCTCTCTATTCCCTCTGTCATTTCGGTTTTATCCATTGGTTAAGTAGGAATGGATTCCTCTTCTTCTTCATCCCCTGTAGGTTCTTCAAATATATCAAGTTTCTCACCTAAGGGTTCCTCCAGTTCACAGCCACCGAAGAAGAGAGAAGGTTGGTTGTTGGATGCATCGGGGGTATTTGGCAAAAATTTCCCTAAGTTATCCCTATTCCTATGAGGCATAAAAGGAAATATTTTTGGTTTGGTTTTGTATTTTTTCAAAATTGGAAAGTACTTGCAGAATTGAAATTGTTGATTGAATGAAGATTATTGACAGAATGAAAAAGCTACTTGCTGAGTTGAAATCTTACTTGCAAAAATGGAAAGAAAGCAGACAATGCAAAATGAAAGAAAGGAAAAAACTAGATTAATTTTGTAGAAATAAAATAATGGTAGAATATTGAAGACAAGAAATAGAAGAAAAGAAAGTAGTAATCACATTCTACTCAGACACCTCCTCGACAATGGCACCAAAAAGCAATGAGCGCCAGTATTGCAGCAAGGATTCTGCAACTCATGGGCTACGATATTTACCTATCAACCCAAGGTTCGTACAAACTTGGAGGTGGCAGTGTTGTATGCACAAGTAAAAGTGATGGTTCTACCTATTGTCACTATTCAGCCAGTGAGAGACCACTGGGGTTCCAAGCCAGACTTCTATGGAGTCAAAAGAAGCTTGATTCTTTGATGGAAGAAAGGTAAATCTACTCTAAGCGAGTTACTCTACTGCTGTAATAGAGAAGGCCAACATGTAATGCTAAACCACACCATACCCTAATTAACCATTTAAGAAGCTATGCTAAGCAAAAATGTTAAATCAACATAAAAAGAATGCTACTATCTAAGTTGCAGAAGTAAGAAGAATCAAACAATACTAATGTGCAAGTAAAGAAACTAAACTAAATCTGTTTTCACTTTTTCGGTCTTTTTATTCAAAATCAAGTATGTAAACTAATTGTTCTTGTGGATGTGGCAGTAGGATTAAGGGTGTTTGAGGATGGATAGAATGTTTATGAAGTGGTTGGATGTTGTGGAGGGTCCCTAGGATGATTTTTGTGACTTCCTAAAGGTTTTCTATTAATTCGGCCTAAAAACAGGCTGTTTCAGGAAAACCTACAGGATGTACTAGAAACCTACAAGATGATCCTGTAGGAATTATAGGAAACCTACAGGATACAACCAAGAGCTAAATGTGAGGTGTTGGTGTTGATGAGAGGCTTAGGAAAGGTGTGTGATGGGTGGAATGGATTGTTAGAATGTCTGGGATCATTCAGGAGTCAATATCCAAGATGATAGATGGATATATTTGCTCAATGTGTTTGGGAGAATTTCAAAGAAAAATGATGAAAAACCACTGAGGGTGATGGTGAAAACAAGGGATGGATATGGCTAATGAAGTGGTTGATGGCTATGAAGTCGTAGTCTCCTCCTGAAGCACCTTCTCTACATAAAACATGCGTGTCTTCCAAAAATCTATGCAACAAGATACATTTTCATTAACTAGAAAAGAAGAATTAATGAGTCAACTGCCTATACTATGCATGAAGAAAGTTGTTGAAAGGAATGAAATCATGAGTGAGATCTACTACAGAAATGGATATGAAAAAGATGACAATGAAATCTACCTTGCAACATTAACCAAATACTAAATTAAAGACAACAAACTCCAAAGCTCATGAAAGGACTAGAAATCTGTGTTTTTGGGGCTACTTAAGGGTCCCTTCCTCAATTCATGGTCCCAGAGGGAGGAAGTGAGGCTGAGACACCTGCTAAAAACCTTGTGGTGATCCTTTTTCTCCTTGCTAACTTGCTACTTGAAATAAGGCACAAATGGAAGAAAACTATCACACAACCAATCTAATCTACATGGCTTGTAATGGAAATGCATCTAATAAGAAAATTAACAATTAAGCTATGAATCTACACTAAACATACATGTACAATAAAGAGGAGCCTTGGCTACTAGGGTTGGGCCCTAACCTAAGAGCTTCATCCCTCTGAGTTAAATCAATGTTGGCACAAAACAAAACTCATCTTATTACCAAAACAACAAATTACATCAAAAGAACTGTCACAAGTTTTGTAGCTCAAAAATAGAGTAGAGTTTTACAATAAAAAATCCCAACCCTACTGAGGTTCTAGGCCTCTCTACTTATACATTTGAAGTCCCCAACGAATTCCTTAAAATTATGGAGGCTCGACTCCCAAACTCGAGATAAACTGGTGCTTTGTCTCTTACTTTCTCGGCTTCCTTCTAGTCCTCATGATTTCATTGTTTTCACTATGAGATGATGTGATGAATGGAGTAATATTTGAATGGAGGAGTAGTAAATGAGGAGGATTTACCTCCTATAATCCCTCTCCCTTGTCCCATTCAATTTCTGACCTTGGTCTTTGCCAAAATTCCTTGATTTTCTCCTTTAATCTTGCATTCAATGCACATTAGACCACAAAGCATAATATCCAACTCTAACTCACCTCATAAACAAAATATAACTAAAAAACATGTAATAAGTTATGAGAAAAATTGGTTTGACTAGGCTAGGAGGTGAATTAAGGCCCATATAATCACCCAATGATGAGGCTCATCACAAGGACAAGTGAAGGTGGTTTTATCTTGGTCCTCTGGGTGGATCTGGATCTGATTGTAACCATTGAATCTATTTAGGAAAGCGAAGAAATTCTTTCCTGCTAGACCATCCAAGACTTGATCAATGAAAAGTAGAGGGAAATGGTATTTTTTGGTGGCTTTGTTTAACTCTCTATAGTCCACACAGATCCTCCATTTTCCATTCTTATTTGGGACCAGAACTAGGGGAGACGCCCACTCATTATCTTAGATGGGGTAAATGAACCCTGCATCCAACAACTTCTGTGTTTTTTCTTTAACTATGAATTTGAAGGTTGGGTTAATTCTCCTGTAAGGTTGGTGCACTGGCTTTCATCCTTCCTTGATGTAAATGTGGTGAGTACACATCGAAGGGTGCACTCCCTTCATTTCCTTATAACTCTGGGCAAAGGCATCCAAATGCTATCATATCATGTCACATAACTCCTT
Organism: Pinus taeda; assembly: GCA_000404065.3. Taxonomy (NCBI): domain Eukaryota; kingdom Viridiplantae; phylum Streptophyta; class Pinopsida; order Pinales; family Pinaceae; genus Pinus; species Pinus taeda. Next base: position 18,477 of record APFE030288465.1, on the reverse strand, counting down.
TTCCTGATGTGTAGAGAGAGAGGGGTTGATTTTCAATGTTTTCACTGGAAAAAAATCTATCATCTTGAAATGGGTAGGAATTGAGTCAGCTAGGCACAAATCAGTCCAAGGGTTATCTTCAAATTTCTTTACTAACTCATCAAGAGACATGGTGTTGGGGGGTTGATTTTGGAGGATTTGATCAAGCAGGTTGTCTTTATCAGGTTGCCCCCCTCCTATAGTAGAATATATGGTACAGATTGGGTAAAATGTAGCAGAGTATACTTCATCTTCCTCCCCCTCTTCTAACCATAAAGGTAAGTCATTCTCTAGAGATGGTTTAGTAGGAGGGTACAAGACCAATTGCTTGGACAAATTCCCATTTTAATGGTCATATTCCGAGCCCTGAAACTTATGTAAGCATTAGAAGTGGCTAGTCATGGCCTTTTAAGGATGAGAGGATAACCATTGAACTTGGTCTTAGGTTGGAGAACTAAGAAGTTACTAGGGTATTCCCAGGAATTAATGGAAACCATCACATCCTCAACAAATCCCTCAGGAGCTACTTTGGAGTGGTCTGCAAGTTGCAAGACTTTTATGGTCTTCCTTAATGATCCTTGGAGATTCATTTTAAGAATAGTATCATTAGTCATCACATTGATGGCTTGCCCAAGATCAATCAAGGTATGGGGGACAATGATACCATCAATGTGAACATCTACCACGGGACTTCCAGGGTCTAGATACTTTGGGGAAATCACTCTCCCCAACATTAAGTTAGACAATTGTCCAATGACATTAATGGTAGGGGTATATTTTTTCTCCTCCCAGGATGTTTGAAGCATTTCTCCTTGATTAAATTTTTGTATATGGGGTCATCCTTGATAGCTTGGAGGAGTGGGATTTTAGCACACAAGTTTTTCAATTCACCCAGAAGTTCGGTCTCTTCTAGAGTGTGCTAGCTAAGAAGGATTAATATCTTAGGAAAAGGAGGTGGATTGGATTGAGGAACACTCTTTTACTTTTTCTCTTCAAACACCTCAATGGAGATGGAGGTTGATTATCTAGAAGCACTCTTCCAGGCCTGAGGTTTATTTCTTGAATTTCTGCAACATAGGTAGGGTAACATCTCTCTCCACTATATACTTGTTGTGCCTTCTTGTTGTTTAGGTTTGGATTTGGCTGAGAAGGAATCTGCGGGTTTCTTAGGTGGATCAATATGAAGGAGTTATGGTTGAGATGGAGGTGGAGGTAGTAAGGCTGGAGATTAGTTGTATGGGGGCCTCCACCCCTGTGATGGTGGATTCTACTATGGTTGTGGGGGAGCATATGGATGAAATGATTGATTGGCAAGTTGGGAACGGTATTGAGGTGCAAAAGATGAGGGAGAAGATGTGGACCATGAAGGATGAGTGAGAGGACACCAAGGAGAAATGGATTCATTCTGGTTGGGGTTGTAATATGAATAGGTTACTCCTTGCATGCCCTGCTGGTATGGTCGAGGTCCTTCAAGCATCCTTTGGTTGATATAGTAGAGTTACTCAGTGACACCTTCAGCTCCTTAATACACAACTTTCAATCCAGGTAGAGAAGGGCACTTTTCTATGGAGTGGTTCTCTTCATAGACCGAGCATATCTATATAAGGTTCAATGGACATTCATTTCTAGGGTGCCTCTTGGTTCATCTAGGGAAAATATAGGTAAGCCTCTTTTTGCTTCCTCCTACTTCCTCTTGATCTGCATGGTGTCCATTTGTAGAGCAAGGGTATGCATCATTTCTCTCTTAAAGTCTTCCAAAATTTTCCCAATTTCAATTTTGATGGATGTGTTGGAGTAGGATGAAATGGCCAAATCTTGACTAGCCCTACCCTTCTTTCTGGCTACCCTAGAATGATTTTGAAAACTATCTTGATATCATCGTAAGATAACTGGTAGATGTCCCCTCCTGACAGCATGTTTAGGGTTTCTAGGAGATCTTCTTTGATCCCTATAAGAAGGCCTAGCTTGAGTTATTTAGGATGAGGGTGCATCTAGCCCTTTTGTAGTTGATTTGGAACCTTTCCTCATAATCTTCCAAATATTCATTATGTCCCAAGGTCATTCTAAAGATTTCCTCTTTGGTGTCTTTGGACGTACAATAATATCTATACTTGTTTTTGAAGGCTTGTTGCATTTGAGCCTAGGTAGCGATGATGTCCCCAGGTAAACCCATGAACCAGTGCAAGGTTGCATCCTTAAGGGTGGATGGGAACAACTTCAACTTATAGTCATCAGAGGTATAATCATAAGTTCTATAGATGACATTAAACTATAACAAAAACGTATCACGATCCTCTAAGGTTAAGCCATGGAAGTGAGGAAGGGTAGAGGGGCTTATGTTCTTCATCAAAGCATCTAAATTAGTTTCTCTAATGGGAAAAGCACCCTTAGTTATGTTTTTAGCTCCATTTTTTTTTCAATCCCATTTCTATTTTTAGCCATGGTGTAGGTTAGTGGAATGGTTTCTTCTTCTTCTTCCACAATATGATCTTCAAAGATCTCTACTTGTTCGCCTAATGGGTCCTCTAGCTCATATCCACCGAAGAAGAGGGAAGGTTGGTTGTTTGATGGTGTGGGGGTATTTGGAAAAAAAATTCATAAGTTGTCTCTTCTCCTACGAGGCATGAAAGAAATTTGGATATATATATAATATATAATAATATATATATATAATATATATTTAGGGTTTTTCTGAACTACTTGCATAATGGAAAGAAAGCTGAAATTGCAACTATTTTTTGAATGGAACTAATTGCAGAATGCATAGAAAGTAGAAATTGCAACTATCTATTGAATTCAAAACAAAATGAAAGCGGGAATTGCATCTATTTACTGAATGTCAAATAGAAAGGAAAGAAAAATTACATCTACCTAGACACCTCCCTAGCAACGACGTCAAAAAGTGATGAGCCCTAATGTTTCAGCAAGGATGCTACAAATCCTACGGTGACCAACTTTACTTTATAAACCCGGGGTTCGTATAAACTTGGAGGTTACAATTCTATATGCACATCACATGAAAAAATCTACTCTTGTCACTTATCAACTAGGGCGATACCACTAGGGTTTCTCAAACCAATCTTCTATTGACTAGAAGGTGGTTGGCTACTGATAGTGAATGTAAAGTTATGTTTAATGCAAAAAGTAAATGTTTTCCTATGTTAAGGAAATGAAAGTGCTCAATAGAATGTGCTTATGAAATGTCATGAAATTACCTAGCTAAGAATTAACACACATTACTTGCAGAATAGACCTAATTTAACCTCACATTCTATCATTTAGTTATACGGACTACGTAAGCATGGAAATTATCCTAACATTGCTATGATTGATGTATGCATGCACTAGCTAAATATTGTAGAAAAGAGTCTTTTGGTTTTCAATTTAGAAATGTAAATGCAAAGCTAAACAAGTTGATCTTTTGCAAGGGAGGAAGGTATGGGAAAACTGGTCAAAAATGACATTGAGGGGTATCGAGGCGTTGTGACAGGGTCCCTTGGGTCAAATTTTGTAAACTTTTCTTAAATATTATAAAGTCTCCACATTTTGAGGAGCGAAGCTCGAGTAGTGCACATTGATAGGAGTCAAAGGGGACTTTAGAAGGTCAAAGACCCTTAGTTTGTTAAGATTCAATCTGTTTTGAGACCCGCCCATGGTTCATGGACCATGGTATTGTAGTGGAAAATAATATAAAAAGAATCATAGAAGAGTCATAAAAAGGGAAGAATGGAAGAATAGCACATGATTTGATTCTGTTTTTGTTTATTCTGTACTTAGGCGAAGGGGAAGGCCCCTACAACTATGTGCACGAATACCTTGGTAAGTCTGGAGCTAAGTGTGTAGGTTTGGAAAGAACTGTAATTGAAGATCTAAAACATAATAAATAATTGTTTTGAAGAACTAAATGTGTATATGTGTAACATTTCTTTATCTCTGAATTTAATGTATTTATGATTTGTTGAATGTAATTAATCGGGAAAAATAGTTATTAGGTTCGTGAAGACGTAGATTTGTTTATCTATAATATGTTATGCATATTTAGCATAATCAACGAAGGGCATAAATCTGTTAATTGTTAATTACTTTTATTTTCGGGTCTTAAGGTTTAGGGTTCATGAAGGTCGAGATAAAGACCTAAGGTTGACATAAACACATCACTTAGTCATCTGGGTTCAGAAACCTAGTTCTCGCATCCCCCAATACTACCCCATGTGAGACTGCAACCTGTGCTACGTGAGTTATTGCTTAGAGGGCCGGTAGTGTAGGGTTTTGTTGGTTAGTGTAAATAACTCTGAACCTTGGTCTAAGCCACCTCAAGCCAAAAGATGGTTCTGTTGCCAAGATCAGGATCTATCTGAGGAATGTGTGATGTGGCATAAGTGGATACTGACTAAGAAGGAGATTAAAAAGTGGATAGATCGGAAGCTACATGAGTTTGCAACCCAAGAAAACAGGAATCTATGCCTATTGAAAGAATAATGGTTGTAGAGATACCTATATACAAAGGAACATAAAGTTTTCTTCTACTCTTTTTCATTTGAATTATACGAATGGTTGGGTAAACTAGCGAATGGTCAACCTACTTGGAAGTTGGATAGCCCTATCATGTGGACTCTAGATTTAGTGAAGTGCCTCGAAGGATTAGAAAACAAGATCACTAAGGATGTTTATTATTGGATTGATATTATTTTGGGCACATTTAGTACGGGTTTCCTAATTGATATTTCTACTAGTGATAGCAAAGTTGAACATTGATTTTTCAAAGGACTAAGAGGTAAGTGTCTGAAGTCTCTAAAAACTTGGATTAAAATTCTATTGTGCGAGAAATGGGTTATGCCACTAAATTGATGTTTAGAAGAGACACAATGGGAGCTAAGTGATGTGGGAAACCATTCATAATAGATGTAGAAACAAGTGCTAAGTATATACCTTTATTGGGAGCATCTAATAGCGACAAAGAAAGTAATAGTCTAAAGATGACTCAAGGTGCATTGCAAAAGATAGATCAAGGTATCGCGGGAATACCACATCCATCCACTCCACCTCTGCCATCACCTCCACCTCTGCCATCACCTCCACCTCACACACCTACACCTCACACACCTACACCTCCACCTCCACTTCCACCTCCATTATTCAGTATGGTGAACATTATGAAGAAGCCTATATTCAAGGTATTAGGGACAAAAGACCCTGATCAATTATGGTTTGTAGTAGATGTTGTGTGGAAATCATAACAGATAACAGATGACGATTAGAAGAAAGCACAACTGGTCACAACATTGCAAGACAGGGCACTGAGTTGGTATGTTAAGTACAATATGACTCATCCAACTACATCATTAAAAGACACAAAAGAAGCCTTGAACAATGAATTCAGCGAGCCTATGTGTCAAGCCCAGTCTATGACTGAGGTCAAAGAAATTAAGCAAAAGGTAAATGAATCTTCATGGAATTTTGATCAAAGGTTGAAATATTTGCTACAATAGGCTAATCTGTAGATCTCGGATGAAAAACATAAGTATTGGTATATTGCTTCGATGTTACCTCATTTGAGATTACCATTGTCACAAGAGACATTAGGGGAATTTTGAGGTCTAAAATGGGCCTCCTAAGAAAAATGTACAACCAAAATAAAATTTATAAGAGCAAATAGGATTCAGGATGTGATGTCAACCATGGGGGATGATTCCCCATTTTTGGAGTAAAAAAGTAAAAACATTAAAAAATAATAAAATAATAAAACTACTTTTTGAACTTGTATTTTAAACTTATCTCCCTAAGGTTTTACTCAAATTTCGAGCAGGAGTACCCAGATGCAAAATTTAATTCCCCATCCAAAGAGTACCCATGTTACATACTTTCGATGGACCCTTCTATACAAAAAACAAGAAATACATGAAAAAACGTGGTTGCAATCATGTTTTTCATGTATTTCACATTTTTTGTATAGCAGGGTCCATCGAAAGTATGCAACATGGGTAATCCTTGGATGAGGAATCAAATTATGCATCCAACGAGTGTTGTCGCTCGAAATCTGAGTAAACCCATAGGGAGATAAGTTGAAAATGCGAGTTGAAAAAATAGTTTTTTCTTTTCTCCCTCTAAAATTTGTTGATGTAATCAAATCTTATTTTATTATTTCCATTATTATTTTATAATTTCCTTAGGAGGCCCATTTTTGAACTCAAAACTCCCCTAGTGAAGTTGGATCTCAAGCTGAAGCACTGGACATTTTTATGAAGTTGGAGGCTTCACCTATTCATGATACGAATCTGGGAGTGCAATAGATTCAGTCACAGCTAGATTGCCTGCATATGGAATTGTAGGACCAAAAAAAAGGAAAAGAGGCACAAATGGGACCCGTTTTGAAGTATGGTGCTTAAAGTGTAAAGGGCATGGTCGTGACATGGATCATTGGCCAATATATCATAACTATCTAATTGGGAGAGGTCCTATCCTCCTGAAGCCAAAAAATACCACTGGATCAAGTAAGAGTGTAGTGCCATGGTGCGCTATCTGCCAAATAATAGGAAAACACTCAACAGACAACTGCCATTTGTTGGAAAAGTTTGTACAGACTCCCCACTAACTATTTTGCAATTTCTATAAGTTTGTAGACCATGATGAGCGCAATTTCCGAAGCTATGAGTTAATGATTGACAAAACCTCGACATATAGAGTACAAGCCGAGACACATACTCAGCAGGATCAAGGCACACCTGCAACTAGTGGAGGATTCCAGGGATGAGGAAGAGGATGAGGGGGAAGAGCTAGAAGAGGTCGTAGACAAATTATTTGTTACAATTGTGGGGAATAGATTATTTTTTACATAAAGTAGACAAAGGCAAGAAAAGTACTAGTCAAGAGATGAGATTGACTGCACAAATCAGATGAAATGGACGAGGTGATCCTAGATTTGGGATTTGATACTAATGTTTTGCCTAAACAGACCTCAGAAAGGATGGGAAAGTCATAACTGTAGTGGTCCCCAATTTAGCTATGAATGGTGAACCAACAAAATATTATTCCTATGGGGCGCTTACATGGAGTAACTATAGACATTGAAGGGGTGCGCGCTATAGATGAGTTTTAGGTAAGCGAAATAGTGGATGATATTAATCCCTACCCGAAATTGCTTGGAATTGATTGGGAATTTGATATGAATGTGGTCATCAACTTGAAGAAGCGCAGTATGGCATTTGAAAATAAGGAACTGAGGGTCATTGTTCCATTGGAGCCATCCAAGGGTGCGCGGTATACTGAACCAGTCTGAGATTACTATGAGGAGGAAAATATTTAGTAGATCTATAAGCTTACTACATGGAATGAGGATTGGATCAACCCTACAATGGATGGAAGAATTACTTGGGAAAAGGAGAAATCCTACAACTCAGATTCGGATGAGGAGGTCGAGCATTGGCAGAATAGATTGCATGAAGTATCAACATTGCGGTGTAACAAATTTACTAAATAACTCCAGTTTATATATAGTGAGGTATGCAATTTACCATATTATGATGTCTTAGAAGATGTATTATTTGTTTCTTGGTAAATTTGAAAGGGATGTACCAGAGGAGCATTGGTTCTAGGAATTGTACATTATGCTGAGAGCTACACCTGCCAAATGGTGGGGTACACATAAGAACAATTTTGCAGATTGGAAGGAGTACCATAGGATGATGAAGTTGCGGTTTGGATATGCCAATACCCGCATTAGTGAAAAATATACAGGGAAGGATGATTCGTGCAAGAATCTTGATTGTTGGATGAAAGCATGGGGAGAGGAACCATAGCCTGAATGGGTACATATGTTCTACCATACTTTGTATACTATTCCAATGAACTGGTATTTAGAAATAGAGCTGCGACATGGAGCTGCAGAGTGGGTTGTTCTAAAGGAAAGTTTTCTGTTAACATTTAGTTTTGAGGATGGATTTGAATGTATTGATGAAGCATTAGAGGAAATAAAGGCTACAATATTCATAACACTTGTAGATCCTATCATGTGGGTACAACCAGACTAGAGTACGTAGTTGCACCATGCTCTGGAGTGTTACAATGTTACCACAGAAGAAGGTGAGGAAGACTCTATGAATATCAGTATCACTGAGTCGGAGGGACACCACGAAGTCGCTGGGCCTAAGGTAGAAATTCCTGACATTTCAAAACCATTGAAAAACAATCAAGTAAACATCAGGTCGGAAGCACAACTAAAGTTCCCAAATATAGGTGATTACTGGGACAAGGACACAGTTAACAAGGTCACGGAGTTATTTTGGGAATATCAGGACTTGTTTCCAACAAAGTTCTCTAATATGAAGGGAATAGTAAGTGATATGGGTATTATGACGGTCAATCTTACGCCGGATGTGAAGTCGATAAAACAACACCCATACTGGTTGAATCCTAAATACAAATAAAAAGCACGCAAAGAACTGGATAAGATGCTTGCTGCAGGAATTATTGAACCTGTAGAGGAATCGGACTGGGTTAGCCCTATGGTGGTTGAGGAGAAGAAGACAAAGGGTGATATCATAATCTTTATAGATTTAAGGAAGTTGAATGATGCGTGTGTACATGATCCATTCCCTACGCCATTCATGGATGAAGTCTTGGAAAATGTTGGTGGTTAAGAGGCTTACTCTTTTATAGATCGATTCTCAGGTTATCACCAGATCAAAATTGCACTAGAAGATTGAAGTAAGACTACCTTTTCTACCGAATGGGGCTCTTTCTAGTATATAGTTATGCCCTTTGGACTTCAGAATGCCCCTACAATCTTTTCGAGGGTGGACTTTAAGGAATTTATTCATAATTTTTTGGAGGTTTACTTTGATGATCAGATGGTGTTTGGGTTAGTGAAAAATCATGTTTCAAGTCTTCGCCTAATGCTAGATATTTGTAGGAAGTATCAAATCTCCCTAAATCTAAAGAAAAGTATTTTTGCATTCCATAGGGGATAATTTTGGGTTGCAATTTTTGTAAGCAAGGGTTGATGGTGGACCCTTCTAAAATTGGAGCCTCCAAGGAATATAAAACAGCTACATGCAACATTGTGCCATACAAGATACTATATAAAGTTCATCAAGGCATATGCACAGATCATTGCGCCCATGGAAAAATTATTGAAGAAGGATGCGAAATTTTCCTGGGATGATGACTGCCATAAAAGCTTAGATGTGTTGAAGGAAAAAATTTTTATAACACCTATTCTATTGTTCCCCAATTGGAAGAAATAATTCCATGTACACGTGGATGCATCCTGCATAGCATTAGGAGCAGTGTTAACTCAACGAGGTCTAGGAGATATCGACCACCCGATTGGATTTGTGAGAAGAAAGTTGTCTAAGGAAGAGAATAATTATTCAACCACAGAGCATGAAGGGTTGGTGAAGGCATTTTCACTCCAGAAGTTCATACATTATCTGTTGGGTGCACACTTCAAAATGTACACTAACCATTTCGCTTTGAAGTACCTGGTCAACAAACCTTTGTTGGTGGGGGGGGGGGGATTTGTAGGTGGTTACTCTTATTTCAAGAGTACGACTTTGAAGGAGTTGTGAAGCCCAAGAGATTAAATGTTGGACCAAATCACCTTTTACGGATTGAGAATGACAAAGAACCTACAAGTCTTGATGAAGGATTTCCTCATGCGCATCTCTTTGTTGTGTGCGTTGTAGATGAAAATTTTGTAGATATAATCCAATTCTTGACTACAAGTACAACTCTTGAAGGATATACAACATAGTAGAAGAAATAATTGGTGGTCAAGGCTGGGGATTTCTCTATCATTATAGGACATTTGTATAAAATGAGCTCAGATGAAGTTATGCCAGATATGTACTGGATTATGAAAGACAAAGTATCCTCATTGAAGCACATGGAGGAGTTGCTGGATGACATTATGACTCGTAGTTAATGACTTAAATAATAATATAAATAATTAAATTATAATAAACAGACATTGAGTCGGCCAATTTGACTTTGAATCCAACCTTTTTCATATTTATACCAATACCTTTTCCTTCTTTTCTCCGCACATTTGTCCTGATGATGAGTCTGGGTTTAGACTCAAAATGTCGACCATATAAAGATGAACACTGTGGAAAATCTGAACTCCTCTCAGAAACCACACCACAGTAATCTACAATCCAAAAAAAAATCCTACACGCTGGGTTGTGGTGGCTCACTATGCACAAATATTCTAATGAATATTATAGGGCATGTGATGTTTGTCAGAGGACTAAGAAGTCGTTGGAGAGGCATGGATTGCCTCTGAACCTGTAAGTTGCATTATAGGAATTTGATAAATGGGAAATAGATTTTGTAGGACCTATTCAGCCACCAAGAAAGAAGATAGGAGCATGATACATCATCATAGCAAGAGAATACTTGACCAGGTGGACTGAGGTGCAACCTATGAAGGATTGTATCACAGCTATAGCCATGAAGTTTATATTTGACTAAATTCTTTATAGGTTTGGCCTTCCTAAGATTTTAATGAGCAATAGGGGTTAACATTTCTTGAATGAAACAATTGCTTCTTTGCTTGAAGAATTTCAGATGTATCATTGGAAAAGAATGTTGTATCATCCCCAATAAAATGGAATAGTTGAATCCTTTAATAAGATCCTATAGAATGCTTTGACGAAGATTTGTAACACGAATATGAATGATTGGGAGTTTCGCATACCAGCTGTTCTTTGGGCATATAGAACTACGTGTACGAAGTTGACTGGACAAACACCATTTAGGTTTGTCTATGGACAAGAGGCATTGATGCCAATGGAGTATATTGTACCTAGTTTGAGGATTGATGCAGTTATAGAGAAGGTAGATCGCAACATAATGGAAGAATTCCTCATGCATATACTTCAGTTAGAAGAATATTGCTTATTGGCAGAATTTCATCAAAAAATGCAGAAGGCCAGAGAAAAGTCGTGGCATGATCGCCACATTAAGAAACACACCTTTAAAATTGGAGATTTAGTATTGATGTATGATAACAAGTTTACGAAGTTTCCAAGAAAGCTTTAGATGCATTAACTGGGACCCTACATCGTCAAGGATATTGCGGATGGAGGTGTAGTTCATCTTGCGAAGCTGAAAGGGGAGTTATTTCTAGGAAGAGTCAATGGGAGCTGGTTGAAGTTGTACATGGGTGATCCCACCCGTGCGCAATGACTATATGGATGCAGGACAATCTTAGTGCTTCAGGCAGTTGCAAGGAAGTGCGAGACTATAAACTACGCTATGAGAAGGACAGTTTGGCAAAGAGAATGAGTTTCACGATGATTAGGAGAAAGGTGTAGATGGGAGATTTGATGAAGGAGCTGCACTAGCAAGGTGGGTCCCACGCAACCTGGCCAGAAAGTAACTGTTGACAACACTGTAGATGATAGGATGACTAGTTTTTTGTTAAAGGGAGCGAGGGGAAAGCATTTAAGGAGCATATCTTTGGAAATTTGATGGAAGATTTGATGAAGGAGTTGCACTAGAAAGGTGGGTCCCATGCAGCCTGGCCAGAAAGTAACTGTTGACAACACTGTAAATGATAGGATGACTAGTTTTTTGTTAAAGGGAGCGTGGGGAAAGCATTTAAGGAGCATATCTTTGGAAATATTCCGCCAAAAGAGAATTAACTAAGGGTATCTGGATGGAACCGTTAGATTTGAATTCAAAAAGAGCTATAAATACAACAACCCATTCCACATCCAAAAACTTTTATTCCAGAGATTTCCTTGATCTTTTGTGCCCGAGATTGAGCCGAGAAGACTACTGCATGTCTGGACGAGATTGGCAAGAGATAAAGAAGGAGATTTCGTAGCAAGGGCTTGGGTTTGAGGTAGATTTATCTGAGTGGTAGAAGAAACTATTTTGCAAAAGCATTGAAAAAGTGACTACAACACCACCAGTCCCTACCACCGCATCTAGGTCATCGACACAAAAACCTACTGCCTTTGCAGTAGGAGAGAAGAAGCAAAAGAAGACACAACAAGCATCAATTCAACAATCGCCTTGCAAAAACCCAATGGAGGTTATGAAGAAGGGTCATATGGATAAAAGAAAGCAACCAAAAAAACCAATGGACTTGGACGAGGAAGATTTGACTATGGGGGTTGAAGATATCAACAGAGAGGAAGCAATGTCGATTACGCAACTACCACCTTATGTACCCCCTAGGAAATCCATTGCCAAAGTGATGAAGGACCTAGAATCAGTGAAATACAAGGTCTTCACACCATTTCTGCCAGATGAAGTACCTGTGGAGGGTGACTTGTTGGCCCGAGTACCATTTTTGAAGATGGAGTACTGGGATCTAGGCGATCATGCAAAGTTACCATAGTTGGAACCTAGGAAATATTTGAAATCAGTTTACTATGAGAAGTTGAGTTTTACAAGGCTTGAGCCAATGAAGTGGGTGACTGGAATTCAGTGTACAGGATTGCTCAACATGTTATGGGTCTCATAATTTGGCCGCACTATAATTAATACTATCTGTGTGCGTCAATTTTTGGTGATGGTTCATGATGGGTGCCTCTGGCTGGGAGGGCCCATTCCAATTGACAACATGTTGATCCATAGAATCACCTTGTTACCTTATCAAGGCATGAACCCCACAGATGTTTTTGTGGGGAAGTCGCAGGAGAAGAAGCTCGTGGATCAGATGAAGAGCGACTTCGGGCTGGTGAAGAATTCGTGTGACTATTCCACCAGCGCTCTCTCATATGGAGATGTGTAGTTTTCTGCACATATTTTGGTAGGAAAAATAATGCGGAAGTGTCACTCTGATGTAGTGTCGGCACTAGTTGTATCTTTAGCTGCACAGTGCAGTAAAGGCGTCTAATAAAATTGGGCCAAGTACCTCTGTCACGAGTTCCTGGAGGATTTTCGTGGAGCCTAGGATGATGGAAATGCATTCCACTATGCACGATTACTTTTGTTTATCATGCTAGTAGGATGGAGGATGCCTGAGGATAGCCAGTTCCCATCACATGATCCAAACTTATGCGAAGCTGTGAAATTCTCCTCATTGTGGGCGACGAAGGATCCTGACCACATCATTAAAAAAAATATGTTATGGGTTTTGTTTGAGTCAGAGTTTTGGATGGTGATAAACCAACGACCGCGGTTATCACCTAATTTACATGCACAATATACAAATATTGCATATTTCAAGCTAGATCTTCACATTTTGTATATACGTGCAAAGAAGGATGCCACAGGAACATGGCATAAGTTGTCATATTTAGTCCCAGAGGATGACATTCTAGGGGTCATCAAAAAATGGTCAAGTGAATGTCTCACCCCATCCGATGAAGGCACAAAAACATGTAAGGCTGCAAAAGGTGAAAAGGGGAAAACAACAGCTGCGACAACGACCAAGAAAGACAAATAAAAAGAAGCAAAAAAGGCTTCTACCAAAGAAAAGGTAGTGTAGAAAGAAAAGGAAGTGCAGAAAGAATAGGAAGAGAAACAAGAAAAGGCCACTACAAAAGAGAAGGAAGTGCTGAGAGAAAAGGTTTCTACAAAAGAGAAGGAACCACCGAAAGAAAAGGCTTCTGCAAAGGAAAAGGAAGTGCCAAAGAAGAAAGTTGCACAAGCAGCAACATCGTAGGTCACTATTGACCTTGAAGAACCTGCGACCGAGCACATCAATGTTGAGTTTGAAACCAAAGGTGAAGAGGAAGGGGGTGTAGACTTAGAGTCCCCCTTTAGGGTCAGTAAGAGGCAGATGAGTAGTGCCATAGGACCTCGCAAGAAGAAAATTTCTGATAAGTCTTTGAGTGCAACACCATTAGTCCTCACAGAGGGGGACCTTGATGAGATATGAGATCTTGTTCGCTCTACCACTGAAACTATTTGGGGATACATCGAGGACTAGTACCACCAGGTATTAGACAAAGTAAAATAGGGCCTAAAGGAATTGCAGGTCCAGACAGGGGTGATCTAGGCGAGCATGGGACAAGTGAGTGTGGATCAAGCGAGCGTGCTGAGATTTAGTACAATGGAAATCACATTTGGGTTTCACACAATATAACCACTAGGGGGTTCTCTCTAGTTTGAGACAACCAAAGACCAAGAGTGCGCATAGTTATGGAAGAATCTAAGTATCACCATACATCACTATTGATCCATACCTTGCATGAGATGCACCAAGGAGTTTCCGATGAGCTCTACATCCAAGAGAAACAAGCATTGTTGATTATTGACGAGGTAAAAACTAACAATCAATTTTTTTTTGAAGAGAAAGCACATGCCTTGTAGGCTAATTAAGAGGTGATACAACAAAATCAATAGCTAGAGACAACCCTTACCGAAGTATGCAATGAGCTCCCTGAGCTCCAAATTCCAACATAAGCGGCCTCAACAGAGAAAATTGAGAATTAGATGTTGTGATGAAGGAATCCAAGGAGGAAATTGGAAAGGTAAGGTTTGAGCTATAGTTGCAAATTTCATAACTTTAACTTAAGCTATGGCCCACCACTCCTTAGGAAGTTAGAGAGCAGCGCGAGGCTACTATTAAAGAAGATATGACCACTCTAGACACTTTAGTCAAGGACTGCAGTGAATTGTTTGAGAAGCTAATGAAGATGTGGACCTCACTACAAGAGGATCCACAATTGCAGATAATCGAAGAAGACATCCATGAAAATCAGCTGCAGTTTGATGAGATCAAGGTGATAATGCAAACCTTATCACTTGTGCAAAGGTTCACCAGACTTCAGGAAGGAAAGTTCACCCAAACCCAAATTGATGAGCTGTTTTGAAAGCCATCCATTATCTCCTCAAGGATGCAACCATTTTCCAATGAGGAAATCCAACTATCACAGATATTCCATACCAAGTTAAAGGCTCCGCAACAGAAGCAGAGAACCATGGGGCTTGTAGTCGAAGGTTCAATAATGGAGAAACTGGTCAAGGAAATTCGCCAGACCACTACACAGGGAACAATAGATATTCAAGCATTGAAGATTGAGTTAAGCAATATGCAAGAAAAGACTGAGGCAACACAAGTAGAGTGACTTGGGACGAGTCACAACTTTGTGTTGGGGGCCTGTTGGGACGGGGTCCCCAAGGTCAAATTTTGTAAAGTTTTATGAAATATTGAAAAGTCTTTGCATTTTGAGGAGTGGAGCATGAGTAGAGCAAGTCGATAGGAGTCAAATGGGATTTTATAAGGTCAAAGCCCCTTAGTTTGTTAAGAGTCAAGCGTTTTTGAGACCCAACCATGGTTCACAAACCATGGTATTGTAATGGAAAAGAATATAAAAGAAATTCATAAAAGAGTCATAAGAAGGGAAGAATGGAAGAATGACACATGACTTGAGTATATTTTTGTCTATTCTATTCTTAGGTGAAGGGGAAGGCTCCTGTAGCCGAGTGCGCAGAGACCTTGGTAAGTCCACGACTGAGTGCACGGGCCCCTACAGTTGTGCGCAGGGTTGGAAAGAACTGTAATTGAAGATCTGAAACATAGTAAAGGCTTGTTTTGAAGAAATACTTGTGTATCTTTGTAACATTGATGTATCTCTAAATTTATTGTATTTATGATATGTTGAATGCAATTAATCCGGAAAAATATTTATTAGATTCGCGAAGACATAGATTTGTTTATCTATGAGATGTTATGCATATTTAGCATAATTAGAGAAGGTCATAAATATGCTAATTGTTAATTACTTTGATTTCCGGGTCTTAAGGGTTAGGGTTTGCAAAGGTTGAGATAAATGCATCTCATATTGGGTTTTGGCATCCCCCAATACTGGCTTAGGTGAGGTTGTAGCCTGTGCTATGCAGGTTGTTTCTGAAAGGGATGGCAGTGTAGGGTTTTTTTGGTTAGCACAACTAACTTTGAACCTGGGTCCAAGCGCCCTCAAGCCAAGAGGAGGTCAAGTTGAAGGCTTACCATAGGATCTAATCATCATTTCTGCCAAAAATAGTCTAGAACAAGCTGCTATAGGGTTTCATGTATTTGTTATAGGATTTCCTATAGTTACTACAGGATGTCCTGGTATACTATAGGAAACTTAGTTAAGAGCTATAGGAAGGTAGGGAAGGTGTATGATAGTGGAATAAGGTATGGGGAAGGTGCACACTACCCAAGGATCAACCCAACTCTTCAGGATGATTGGATTTTCTCAAGGTGGTTGTCCACAATGGCTGCAAAACATAAATGTGAATTAGTGATTGGTAGGATTTGGCGAGAGGTGGAGAAGACTTAGATGAGGCTAATGGAATGAGCTGCTCCCTACAGATAAAAAACTCCTACAATGACACATATTCATTTATTCATTTATGCCCAACTTTAACTAAATGTGGAAAATATGAGTTGAATTTGAGAAACTAATTTACTGATGGCTATTGGCTTAAATCTATGGAATGGAATGCTTTCTAATATACAACAAAATAAAGAAACCAAAATTACAATTGCAAGTGCTTCTAAGAAATCATCAACAATGATCTACTCAACAAGAAATTCTAACCTATGTAATAACCAAAAGATAAATCTATTTTTGGGGTTGCAAGAGTGGGGCCCTCAAACCATGATCCCATGAAGGAGATGAGGATGAGGCCACTGTCACAATCTTTTCTGAAGTCTTTCCTTTCACTACTCTAACACTGATATACTTCCCCAACTAATGGAAGCAAAACTAACCAATCATTCGAAGACTTGTAAATTAAAAACATAGAGATAACTTCAACAACTAATCTATGATTCTAATCTAAGGATACATATAAAAAAATAGGAACCTATGCTGCTAGGGTTGGACCCTAACCCAAGAGCTTCATCCATCTGATTCAATTTAGTGTTGGATCAAAGAAATCATTTTCATTATCACAAAAATGTCAAAAATCACATGATAATAATAGTCACAATATCTTAGCTCGAAATTGCCTCTTGGCTACCATAAAAAATCAAATCCTAATTAGGCCCTAGGCCTTCTTATTTATACAACTGAAGCTACCAAAAACTTCCTTAAAATTAGGGAGTCTTGGCTCCTAAACTCGAGATTGACTTGTCTCCAACTATCATTGGCTTGGTTGCTAATGAACTCGGTGGGCTTGGCTGCTTGTAACTCCGAGATGATGAGATATGTTGGAGGAATATATGAGTGATTGAGGAGTTAAGGAGGGATAACCAATCTCTTAAAATCCCTCTTTCTTTTCTACTTTTATTTCCTGCACTTAAATTATCCCAAAGCTACTCCAAATCCTACAATTAATGCACACTAGGCCACATGACATAACATCTCACCTTTACGCTTATCTCTAAGAAAAATATAATAAAAAAAGTAAATAAATGTGAGAAAAGTTGATTTTAATAAGATGGAGAGTGGCATTAAGGCCCATATAATTTACCTATTGATCAACCTCATCAGGGGGCATAGCTCCAGATATTTTATTTCTAGGGTGAGGTGGCAAGGGTGGCCCTCATGACATGTGCATTAGAAGGGGATTCATCCTTATATTAAAATACATATGCGTACATTCTTAAAGTCATGGGAAAAGGTGTAAAGTGATACTGGACATGAATGGGTCAACAACCAGAGTAGACATGCCATGTGGGAAATTACATGAATGCTCAAATTAGCACCACATGGGGACCACGTAGTAGGCCATAGTGATATGCCACTATTTAATAGCCAATATCTGAAGAACCATATCTTTTAATCTAGGAATCAGATTAAAGGAAATTTTATAGCATTGGAAAGGTCTCAATGGGATGAACAAAATGATGTTATCCATTTTAAGTTTTGAAAACAATTAGAAAGATAAAAAAACATGGACCCCACATCCATGACTATACCTTAGAGATCAGGTCAACATAATAATTTCCCTCTTTTTGCCCTAATAGAATGATGGATGGTAAATGAGTGTGTTACAAATCGGTATCAGAGCTTCCAAGTTCAACACTTAGAATAAATGGGTTCTTTCACTGATTGAATGACGAAGAAAAGTTCAATTCTATACCTTTGGAGATAAAATGGGTGTCCTATCACAAAATTAATAGATAAATAGGACCAATGCTTCAAAATTTGAAGACGAGTTGAGCTTTATCTTTGAGTGCAATAACTAAATGTGAATATGATCTGTACTATTTATGGTACTGATTATGGAATTGCATGTTGATTGCAATACTGATTCTAACATGATGACTTGTGGGATGTATTGGTAATGCATGTGTCTACTATATTGTATCTTGAAGGTATGGACAACTTATTGTTGTCACCTTGATTAATTATCAAATTCTTAATTTTTTTTGAATAAGTACCCCCATGGTTTTGTGCATGATCGATTTTAGTGTGCCAACACTACTAGTTAAGTGGTGTAGTCTTATGCACTTGGGACAAATGTATTTGAGACTATTTATGTGATATGAGGGGTTGGGTAAATCCCTGAGTTACTTGAGGTTCATAGCATGGCTTGCTTCTAATTCTTATATATATATAT
>APFE030288460.1:15068-33708 GCA_000404065.3 Pinus taeda | reverse complement strand
ATTAAATAGTTTTTAATTAATTAAATTTATTGAATTAAATTGATAATATAACTTGATATGTGTGTGTAATTATCGTGTATGTTGGTATTTGATACTTGATACGTGTATGTTGGTTTATAACTTCATACGTGTACGTAATTATAGTTTGCTGACAAATGTATTTCCCAAGACGAAACGATGTACCAAAGGGACATGCTACGCACAGGGTCGTACGAATCGGTGCCAAACCCCACGAAGAGGTGTACCAAACAAACTTGCTACGGCATTTAATCTTATTGGAATGGCAGATGGTTGGGTCAATGAGAGACAGCGCAATCAAAACAACGGATTACACAAACAACAGGGATAGAGGAATGGAGTTTCTCGGCTGTTGGAAAGGTGAGAAGGTAAAGTGGCGGGGCTGAGGCGTGGAGCGACGGGATAGAGGTGTCGATGGAGAGAAAACAACGATAGAGACTGCATTGACAACACAGTAGACAGAGGGTTGCGGGAAACGTCAGAACTGGGCCATGCAACAGATGGAACCTCCATTACTGAGCAATAATGGCTTTTCTAAAATCGTTGTCTTCAATTCCAAGGCATCGAGATTTCGCCCAAAAATAGAATTGATCACTGGCACCAGATCCTCTTCCTTCGAGATGAGATCATAGGGCAGATCGAGGTGGTAGCACGAGAGCCATTCCTCCATTGTTAGTATAATTCTCAAATCCGGGTGCAAATCTTGTGATTTACTTCGTATACATGTAGGCCAATCAGGGATAGCAAAAGCCTTAATTCGTTCAGATACAGGGCAATGACGGATAGCAAAAACCTTACGCAAACTAGGGAAATGACGGAAAGCAGAAAGTTTTGCCAGGAGTAACGGGCTCTAGATAACGCTTGTGTCCCTTGATTTTGCTTAGGTTTTTGCTATTATTTGTGAAGGGCAGTTGAGAATGTTCGTTGTTGTTTTCCAAAGAATTTGGAACAGATGAATCACCCTTGATTTCAGTTAGGTTCTCGCTATTATTTCCCACATGTTCATGCCAATAGCTTTCATGTATTCCTCCATATGCTTTAACATTTTCATTCCTCTGATCAGGTTGGACTACACCTTCATTCCTTTATTGGGAAAATGGAATGGATCATTGAATTTCTCCTCCCAAACATTTTCCTTGGTTTCCTCAGTTTTACTGGACTTTTTACGTAAATCAAGGACGTATGGAACTGGCTCTCCTTTGGGTGTATGTCGATATGGATATCGATATCGATCGAGGCAATCAAATTTAGGAATGCCGAGAGCATCCAATTCTTGGCTAACAGCTGGGCTGGCACTACATTCTCTCTCTTGTTCTAGACTCATGGCGCTTGCATCGAAAGCCACATAATAATTCATCGTTTGGTTGATATAATAATTGGCACAGTTCGTGGAACAAAATGGGAGCTGGTGAGCCAGATAGGGTGACACAGTCCCTATCAGAGTGACGCAAAGCAGTAGAAGTTGCAAGTGTTGTTCTGGGATCATTCATCCGGTGATTAATCAGTTGGAATATCTATCTCCAAGGAGAGGTACCACTGCCGAGGGCATTCTCTGTTGGGTGAGCCATTTCTAGCACCCTAGTTGTATTCTGAAAACTGCATAATAATAAAACCTTCTGAATAGTTGCACCGATTTTCCCACATTGGGTTTTTCCAAGGACATTGGCCAAAAAATAACGGTGTCACTTGTATACTTGTTTACTTTCAGTTGATGATCTGTAGATGTTGATATTGTACTTGTATTTATTTTCAGTATTTACATAGTAAATAACTTGTGAAGTAATTAAACAAGTAGGAAGAAATAAATCAAATAGTACAAGAAGAATTTCTAACAGGATAAACTTAAAAATTCTAACACAAAAGGACCTGAACCCACAACTTTGGGAGCCACCTCCTCCTCATCATCAATATTGATGTGAGATCCTTCGGATCTCTAGCATGTTGCATCCTCATCAAAGGTGCAACTAATCTCAACCTATCGTTGTCCTATTAGCCTTTGATGTCTGAGTCTATCCAACAAATGTTCCCTTCTTCCTAGAAGGCCCCATCTTTGTCATCTCCTTGGGTACATGAATGTAGATTAGACAACCAAAGATCCTCAAATGCCCAACCTTTGGTTTCTCACCTGTGAAAGCCTCTTCAGGAGCCTTATTCCCCAAAATCCAGTGAGGAATTCTATTCTCAACATTAACTGTCATTTTGAATGCCTCTCCCCATAAGAACTTGGGTAAATCTTGATCATGAATCATTGCCTTAGTAGCCTCCACGATGGGCCTGTTCTTCCTTTTGGCAACCCCATTGTTTTGAGGGTTATAAGGAACTATCAACTTCCTCTCAATCCCTGCATCCTTGCAGAAGGCAATGAGATGCTTGGAAGTATACTCTCCTCCATTATATGACCTCCTAACCGTGATCTTCCTCCCTGTCTAGTTCTCCACAAGAGCCTTGAACTCCTGAAACCAATCAAAGACCTCATCCTTGGTATTCATGAGGTATATCCAAGTCTTCCTGGAATAATCATCTATGAATATCACAAAATATAAGGGCATTGTGATCGACATCACGGACATAGGACCACAAATATCAAAATGCACCAAGTCTAACATGCCCTCTGACCTAGTCTCACTATGAGGATACGCAATCTTGGCTTGTTTGCCAAGCGCACACCCTTTGCACACTCTATCTTGCTCCACCCAAATCTCCACAAAACTAGTAACCATCCTTTGCACCATCAGAAGAGCTTTGTAATGTAGGTGCCCCATCCTCCTATGCCAAATCTCGCTCTAGTTGTCACTTTCATGGATGAAAGCCTTCACCAGTTACCCTCGCAACATATAGAGATCCCTCTCGCTTCTACCAATCACCTACTTCTTGCTAAAATCAATCCATTTAGGCCCAAAAGCAACTTCACCTCCCGTAAAGCTAACTTCCAGTCCTTAGGTCTTCCATAGCCGAAACTAAAAGGAGATTCTTCTCCAACCCCAACACGTATAACACCTAGTTCACCTCCATGATGCATCTTGAGTCCATTTGAAACTCGATACTCCCAATGTCCTCGACTGCAAACTTGGCCTTGTCACCAAGCTCCACATTTACATCTCTGAGCCCCCTGGTCAAGCTAGTGAAGAATTTTTGAGATCTAGTCATATGACGAGATGCTCCATTGTCCACAAACCATACACCTAGTGACGGTTCCAAAAAGGCAAGATACTAGGGCAAAGTTTTTCTTGAACTTCTCTGCCATTTCCTCCATCCGCACTGTAGTTGTTGTAGCAATCTTGCACTTTCCCTTCATTTTATTAGGACACTGATTGGCAAAATGCTTATGACAATCAAAGAATCTAACTTTTCTCATGTTCTTTTCCTTCTTGTTTTGTGAAGATGCTCCTCCACCCTGGTTCGACTTGGCCTTTGCTTTGCCTTTTTTTGCTTGTGCAACAAGAACAACTTCATCTTTCTCCTCAACACCCTTTCGTTATCCTCCGGTCAACGAATTTTCATAAATCTCCTTCTAGGGGAAGTCATCCCATAACTAGCTCCAATTAAGAAGTTGTTGACGAGCAAGAACCACATCCACGAAAGTGTGCCATTGCTTCATGCAACCTTTCAAAGTAATTTTGACCAACTCTAAATCATGCACAATTTCCCAAACCACTGCAAGCTCGTCACGAACCTATTGGAATTTCGTGAGATAAGATGTCACAGCCATAGATCTGTTCATTTTATACCGTTCAACTTCTCTTTCAACACCATTTTCTTGTTCTCATTGGAACTATGATAAAGGCCTGTCATAGCTAGCCACATTTGTCTTTCAGTGTCCTTCCTTGATATGTGGAGGATTATATAATCCCTCACACCATCCAAAATTATGTAACTCGATTTCATATCCTTCGCCCTATGATCGGCTACAAGATTCGAATCTAAAGGAACTTGCATGTCTCTACTCACTAAATCCCAGCGACCATTCGACTTCAGAATCTAGGTAATCCACTCCTTCCAAGGGTTGAAATTTGATACCCCATCCAACTTGTCTTCATATCTCAAACAGAACAATGATGTCACCTCCACAAATCAACCGTGGCCACAAAACCCAGTTCCAAAATTTAAGAAATAACTATGCTACTACAAAAATGAAAACTCACCACTGCAAATCCTCATGATCTCAGATCTCTCTTTCAAAGTCTTTCATGGAAAATTATTTTATCCCGGTCAGTTTATTTATTAACCCAAATAAACACTAATTTACCAAAAAATAAAACCTTTGGTATTTGTAACTTCTAAAATTAGAAATTTGCAGAATAAACCAAAAAGATCAATCACACATTGCAAAATTAATCAACCCACAATAATTCTATGTCATTCATTATCTAGAAAATCTAGGTTTTTCAACCCACAAAGATACAAGGAAAAATACAAATCTAGAACCTACAACTCAACTCCCTCAGAATGAATTCGGCCTCAAGGAAATATGCCTCCGAATGAAATCGACCTGAAGAACTCAGCCTCTAGCAACTCGATCTGTACCCTCCAACAATTAGATCTATGCTTTACCTGGGAAAAACCCAACACTCCAACAACTCGACCTCCTCCAAGCAAATACAATCTCCCTCCAACTCCGACCTGCAATCTCCTCCTACTCGGCCTCCTTGGATTCGCACAAACCCACTTGCATTTCTCCTTCTCTGTACACTGGTCCACTGAGCCACAATCACTTCAACGAAAATCGCTCTCTCGTCATGATGACTCACTCACACAACTTGTGCCCTTCGTCTTGTGTATTCACCTCCTTGCTAAGCTCCCTTTATAATCTTCATTGAGTCCAAATACCTAACCCCAATCTTCATTCTAGAACCATCTTGGAGATCAAGAGTTGAGATTATCCTTAGAAAATAACTCAATAGTCCACAATAATTAATTTACTTTAATTATTGTATTTTTCCTAAGTTAGACTTAAGAAAGAAGTCATAAACCACAAGAAGAGGCAAATAATGTTTTCTACATGCTAAGACACCAAGTCGATGCAAAAGACCTTCCGATGCTACCAATCACATCAACAATACAATCCCTCCCCTCCTTCTCTATCTTCTATAGTCCCTCAGATTCCTTCACCATGACTCCCTTGACTCCTTCCATGGCTCTAGCACCATGTCATAGATCCACACAAATACAAAAGGCAAATAACAAGTGAAAGAGAAGATTTCGTTGGATGATACAAAATTACAATGCTTAAAGGATAATTAAATTGTCATCTTTATAAATTTGGCAAAGTACAAACTCCCTAAACACCTGATCACCTAATCTATGGTTGTATTACTTAAGTCGTGACTTGTATAACATGATTACATTACAACGTGACTTTATAATCATGAATTATCTCTGGTGATTGGGAAGAATAATTGTTATCCTCCCCACCAAAGTTCAATTCTTTCAAGTGACATGTTGAGTTCATATCTTCGACCCTTGTTGTTGTACATCCTTGTGTCCTATGGAATATCTTACCCTTGCCTACGGGCTGGAGGGTGGGATGCCTTATTACATGGAACAAAAAAACAAGTGACATGTTGAATTCATATCTTCAACCCTTGTCGTTCTACACTTGTACCCGATGGAATATCTTACCCTTGCCTATGGGCTGGAGGGTGGGATGCTTTGTTACATGGAACAAACAAACAGCATGACTTCATGGAAAAGTACACTACAAAAGCTCCTAAGCAATTAATATAACCATTCAAAGTTGTATCATTTAAATAGAACTTTTTTTGTCAAAAAAATATATATGAACTTAATGTAAAAACCTAGGCTATATAATCAAATTGGGTACTCCTCAATTGCCACATTCTAACATAGCTAAAGCCTAATACAACTAATCAAACACTCAATTCCGTCACAACGAATGGCCATTTCTATTGCTTTGTTGGGTGTCCTTCGTTTTGCAACACTCAGGTAGATGATTGCTTAATCAAACAGCAAGCAGTTTGTTCAGTCTTATACAGAAGCAGGGGCACAAAGGGGTGATATCTTATTGTATCTATTAATATGGGTGAATAACCTTCTTGCAATTAAAGTGCTATTGAGACCTTTTTCTTCTTTTTTAACAATCAATTTAATATCACGAATCTAATAAATCTACATGAAAATCAATCTTTGGCCCAGCTATTATATCTATTATATATGCCAACTATTGTTATTGAAACAATACTTCTAAAATAGTCATTTATATATGTTTTAGATTAGGCTGATCTAATACAATGAGATTGCACATTGGTAAACATTATGGTGATCTCATACAATAGGATAGCCCTTTGACAAAATATCAATTCAAGGTATGCACGTGAAATGCATGATATCTTTAAAGTGTTTAACAGTTTCAGTATGATACATGATGTGCATGTTATATTTCAGGGGCCTAAAGATGAAACAAGAACAGAAATAAAGTCTTCTATGACCAGACAGTTCACACCAGCGACCCCTGCAGAGTTACCAACTTCGATCCTAGGACAGTTTATGCCCAACCAGTAAGCATCCTTCCACCTGGCCACCTCTTCCAGACAGAGAGACAATCCCCTGACCAAATCCAGCTCCCCAGCCAGTCCTCTATCCAGAGAACCCTTCAGCAACCAACCTCAGACAGTAAGAGAGTTGTACACTCGACAAGGGAAAATTCACAGAACAGCCCCCTTTCTACTTCTTCCAGCAACAGGCACTTGAGCCTTGAAGCTCTTTTCCTTGGACCCTCTTCCAGAGCATTATATTTCACTCTGACTTTGAACCAATAGATCCTAGAGCTCATAGAATAACTTGGCTTTTTCTTTTATAGGAGTGGTCTTTGCATTCTTGCCATGTATCACCACTTATGTACCTTGACCTAATTTTGCCATTTGCTGGACATTAATAAACTTATCTTATGTATCTATCTATCTTATCTTTTTATCTATAAAGGAAAAATTATGGCCATTCAAAATAACTAGCAGGTGGTGATCCTCTACAGATCTTTCACTTGTCTCTTCTACATGTTTTTGCCCTCTTTTATAAGCAATAGCAAGATTCTTTCACCAATGCTATCAAGAACAAAAACGTCTGTCATGCTAATATGTAAGCTTTGAACATATAATATATGACAAAAACTGTCCTTGGACATGGAAAGAATACTTTTACTTTGGTATTGATGGACTTTTAAATAATTTTCAGCTGTGCTGTTCAGAGAACAACACATTTCCAATGTGACAGAAAACACTACTAGCGTCTGCCAAAAAAATATTTTAACAAGAAAGTATTCAAGATTTAAAACAAATCAGACTGCATCCAATGCTATAAATACATAGGCAACACACTGTAGAAAACATACCTTGTTATATTCTCTCTTAGTTGTTCATGTTTTCTAAGAATGTTGGATACTGCAAGCAAAACAGCTATAAGTTAGAAGTCCAATATGATCACGAAAGAAGGGAAAAATACTCACAAAACTAAATTCAGTTAATGAGTAAATCCCAAAAAAAAAACTTACATCTAACGCGTGTAGTCTCCAAGGACAAATCCTTTTGCTCAAAATTCTGTGTCAAAATCAGATGTATAAATGTCCACATATCCCATGAAAACACTTATCCTCTTGCTCATAATGGCAGAAGTGTCCTCAGACACATAATTTTATTAATCAGAAAAAAATAATTACATAATATGATTTTGCAAGAGTTTACACCCGAACATCCAAACACTCTTGCAATGAGCTATTTATAAGCTCCATGTCCTAACTACCTCTAATTATGGATCACTTATTAAATAACAAGTGTCCATTTACAATAAATGCTATTCAAACCAACTAGCTAGCAAATCTCCTAAAATAGAGCCTAAGATACGACACATTTGGAGAGTCATATCTAGTTACAACAATATACTAATTCTAAATAATTAAACATTCTAGAATAATAATTATTAATTTAATATCTTAAATTAATAGTTATTTTATTCTAATTTTGTAACCTATGAAAAGATAGTATTTTTGGATCATCTAACAGCTCAATTGTGCATAAACAACAAACAAACCTCTCAAGAACATCCTTGATTCTCATGCTCCTACAGAGAAGGAAAGTTGGGTAACAAGTGTTTCTCCTTAACCCAGGTATTCATATACCCTCCAACCAAAATAAATAATCCCTAAGAATGATTGCAGGAAGAACATATGAAATTTACCCCCCATAATTTGATGCAATTCACAGCAAAGACATGTATGCATGCATGCATGTATATCCGTGACAAACGTGTTTCCCTATCAAATACTGAAAACCCCATTTATTAAAATCTTTATTAGTAATTAACTGTTATATAACGTTTCAAAATGCTTTTCTGAAATCAATTTACTAGCAAACCCAGTGTCTAATTGATATAACAATGAAAGCATTGTCAATGATAACATCACTTTTCTCATAAAATTTAGCATACGTGCATCTTCCTCAAACATCTCCATTTTTCTTACTACACTTATACTGCTAGAGAAGGATATGCATAGATACAAAAGTTAAACACGTTTGATCAATGTTACATACAACTTCTCCAGTCAATGCTCGAGCCTGTCTTCGAAGATGCTCCAAATGCTGCAAACATGCCAGAAACAATAACATCCAATCATCGTTGCTTCCATTTCAGTATAGGAAAGAGCATTGCATAATTCAGAAACAAAAGGGTAATATTTAAAAAACTAAAGTAATAATCAAAAGCAATCATTCGTCATGAATATCACAAAAAAACAATAATATTTAAGAAGACATAAAGTACTGAATATTTCATTGTGGTATAGCAATATGTCTATCCTGGTCATATAGTTTGCACATTCAGAGATGATATGCAGTATAAAATGCAACAAAGAATGTACTTTCTCTACACAGAATGAAAATTTTATCTTTGACAGGTTTTTTGGTTAGGTTTCCAGAATGCAAATCAGCTATTCAACTATGCAGCCCATAGAAAAAAATCAAAAAATGCAGCAATTACAGGCAGTATACCATAATATATCATTCCCACTAATTTTTTCTTTTAAATCTAAGCAGTGTATGCATAATATTATAAGAATAGGAATAGGAAGATTCTAAATGCATATGTCATGTCTGGTTTTGAATAAAATAGCTATAGAAAGAATAAGCCTTGAGGGTTAGCTCAATTGGTCAAGTCCCATCGTTAAAGCATCTTTTGCTATTGAGAGGTCACGGGTTCAATTCATAGTTTTAAAAAACGGAACCGAGTTTCAAACTGGCCGCCTATCTCGCTGTGATTCGAACTGGAACCAAATTCAATAAACCAGAACTGAAAAAAATACATAAAATAATTATTTATATATATATATATAAGATTACAAACCATGATCTCAAACCATTAGAGACAAAATATGCAAAGTCTGCTCATCTATATACCATGTAAGGGTGCATATATCAAAATGGCACCGAGTGCACTACATATCATCAACAAAATACATAAGCAAAGCAATGAGGTTCTAAATGGCCTCTAGAGTCCAAAAACAATGCTACAACTCAAGCTGCTAGGCCACTAGCCTACAACAAATCACTCATCAAACTCAAGCTTCCACATTAACTTGATTGCTTGATAATAACTCATCGAGTTTCCCTAATAATAACATTTTTGCTAAAGTTTTGACAAAGGAGTTCAATAATAAACACCATCAACACTGGGGTACACATAGAGCTTGTTGCTCTTGATTAAATGCCAATCACATACCCTCACATGATATTATCTAATGAAATGTCACAACATCTTGAATCATTTCATCGTAATGTTAAAAATTTAAGTAAAAGGATGAAACTGAAAAATAAAGGAGAATGCCACTTTTGCTGGTTCTGCCTAGTATATTCAGTGGATGTAGTGGTCAATGATCTGCAAGGTCTATGAACCAAAAGAAATATATATATATATATATATAGAGAGAGAGAGAGAGAGAGAGTAATATTAGCAACAAAGAGCAAACTAATTGGGCAAAGATTCTCCTTTAGATCATTGTCCAGGACAGATGAATGTTGACATGTAATATGCAACAAAACGTTGGTTCATGTTGTCTCTCGAACTTGATGGATATGAAGTATGAAGTTTGAACTATTAAGAGCACGCTAAATGTGCCAGAACAAGCATAGTTTACGTCTTAACATTAACGATACCTTTGTTCATTATCAGAACTCAACATTTCAATAATCCTATCCAAAACTTGATGTTGCAATGGTTATTACCGAACTTTAACATAACTTTGAGATGACTGGCTTGTTTTTAGTAGAAAGAAGACATGAAATGATTATACTACAACATTTATCCCAAATTTGTGATGCCCCTTTATATATTATTAGTCACCTAGATCCTGCTCATTATCAAAAACGATGGCCATGAAAATTGGAGGCAAAAGTTGTCATTGCCAAAAATTTGTCATGAAAAGGAATTGAGTAAATTTTGTTATAATATCATATATTCAAATTTCAAACAGAAAACAATTATAAACATTTGTTACCCCTTCAAATTTGATCCAAATATAACTCTAACTAAATGTCAAGTATAAACATATGTTAAAACAATTATGTAGTTTTCAAAAACATATGTAAGCGTATGTGTTTTCAGAAAAAATGAATCCTAACCACATTTTGCTGAATTGTAGAACAAACAACAGAACCTGGCCTGATTGATTTGCCACAAAATTCGCCAATACTTGGGAGTCCACGAATTATGAATTTTCTGGAAAAAAAAATGATCAAAAGCGATGACTAAGCTTGTGTCTATGACGTTCACATAAAAATAGGTTTTTCAACAATGGCTGAAAAACTCAGTTTTCCAATCATTTTACTTGTCTGCCGGGAAAATATACCAATTTCACTCTGTTTTGCATGTATCTAAGTGGCTTTTGTTAACTTCTGGCGGACATGTGGAGTAGATGCGCAGCTCACACTTCTTGCTAAAGTCTTCTGTATCAATTTTGTATAATTTATTTTTAACAAAAAAACCTGGGCAACAGTAACTTCAAACAGAGCCACTTTCCACTTGTATTTAATTCACTGCATCTATTGACTGTCAGGGTCGCTGGGACTTAATTCACTGCATCTATTGATTGTCAAGGTCGCTGGGACTTAATTAACTGCATCTATTGACTGTCAAGGTCTCTGGGACCTCCACCCAGTCTCGGATGCAATCATTCTACGAGGGCCTGCCTCTCGGGATTTGACCCTATACCATCTTGCAACAAGCACACCACCTTGTAGCTAGACCACAGCCCCATGAACTGCAGCAATTTTGCATATTGCTCAAAATTTTATAGGAAATGCACTCGCAAAAATTCTTCTTCTTCCAAAACAGAATATAATTATTCGTATCACACCGTCAAACATTCACTATCCATGGAGGCATTTCAAGGACTTTTATTACAAATGACTGGCCGAACGAAAGCGATTAGAACAGAAAAAGGCAAAATATTTTCGAGCACTAATGGTCGGGAAGTGAATAAAACGCGAATATAGCGGGTAAAGGGGAATTGTGATCACACATTGCCTCCATGATAGAAGCTTTAACCTGAAAATGAATCTATTTAGTGCACTTATGCTTCAAACTGTGGCTGCTGAATTAACACCGTGAAACCTAATTTCATAACAAAATTTAAATTGTGAGAACATATCTGGTAAAATACAGCCCTCCGTTACCAATATCACCATCAAAGTCCAATCCTGCAACTGAATCCTTGGAATTTAAAGCGAAAAGAGAGGCAATTAGAGGTTATCCTTGAAGTTCCAATGTAAAGCGAGTTTATTTTATAATTGGCGGGCCAGCATTTGCTCGTGGAAGGTTAGCAGGTCGATCCCAATGGACTGACAAACAATCTGAAACTCAACCGACAGCATAACAGAGAAAGAAGAGAAAACAGTAATTGACTTGCTACCTTGATGGTGTTGTCGCCGAACACGCGTTTCTTGCGTTCGCCTTTTCTTCTCTCTGGCTCCTCCATTGCGCTGCGTACCGGCGACAATGCTAGTTCAATTCAATATCGTGTATACAGTAATATGTTGTCAAATTTATGCGCAATCAGGTCCGAATCGCTACAGAGTTTTAACCGAGACGAGGCTTTTATATAGAACGTTCACAACCTCGCGAATAAAAATAGAAGGATTGCTTTTGACATGGTCATATATATATATATATATAAGGGTCACACTGGCAACCATTTGTGAGCGTTGGAGAGTGTGTGAAAGTGTTAATCCAAGTGAGAAAGTAGGTTATTAAATTAACTTTGAACCGGTAAGAAAAGAGGTAACATGAGATATTGTTATTAATATCTATAAAGATAATACCAATACCTAACCATTAAATAAGGTGACTAGCTAGTTAGAAAGACAATGCCATCCTTAATTGTTTTAAGGAGTGTTTAAGATAAAATATTAGTAGGCTAAAAAGAATGTTAATATCTGACCATTAAATAAAGTGACTAACAATTAGTCCAAAGGCAATGTCATCTTTAATGGTTTTAGGGAGTATTTAAGTTAAGAGGTTAGTATTTTAAAAGGGATGTTATGGATGGAAAGATAAAATAATGTTGTTAATATTGAATTGCTTAAAAAAATAGTGGAAATAGATTAAATGAAATTATTTTCAAGATTATTGATGTTATCATATTAATTTAGGGGAGAAAGGAGGTTATTGTGTTCAGTTCTTAATAACCAGTGAAAAGAAATGGTAAAAATGGTATTATTCAATATTTTTAATAACCAGTGAAAAAATGGTATTATTTAATGTTTTTAATCGTAGTGAAGAAGGATGTTATGGGATTGAAAGATAAGATAATGTTATTAATATTTTCTCACTAAAAAATAAATTGCACTTATCTAAACTATTTCAAGGAGTGTTGATGTTATTGCATTAATTTCAAATGAGAAGGATGGTATTGCATTAACTTAACCTTAGTGGGGAAGGATGTTATTGTATTAAAAGATAAGATAATATTATTAATACTTACTAAATAAATAAATTGCACTAGTCAAAATGAATTAAATTAAATTATTTCAAGGAGAGTTGATGTTATTGCATTAACTCAAAAGTGAGAAAGGATGTTATGGCATTAACTCTTAAACCGATAAGAGAGAAGAAAATAAAATTAATGTTATTAATATTCAACCACTAATAAATAAAAATGAGACTAGAGAAAATTAATTAAAAAAAAAAAATGTTTTGGGGAGGATGGGAAGGATGTTCATGGGGAAACCTAAATGGAATATAGGAAACACTAAATTTAAACCACTCTAGATCCATCTTAACTCAAGATTTAAGAAGCACCGAGGGCAATTAAATCACTTTTCACTTTAAAAGAGGTTTGCACCTAGATCCCTTTGAGAGCTTAGTAGATCCAGAGTTAAGATGGATCTAAGTTATTTAATTATTAATTATAATTGTGCCTAGAGGAACTCTCCAACCCAATATGGTAGAGATGTAACGTAATGTAATGTCTTGTAAACATTTTTACTAGATCAAAATAAAATAAAAATAAAAATAACTCTATGTTAAACATTTTTAGTCGGTCAAAATAAAATAAAAATAAAAATAACTCTACCTTAAAATAAAAATAACTTTAAACTAAAATAATAAGGTAAACTTGAGCATTTATGAAATCTCGTGGTATTGACCCATGGTATTCATGTCGAATATAACCTATTTAAAGGAGGAAATTAAACCAGTCTAGATCCATCTGAACACCAAATCTACCAATCTCATGGTATTGACCCATGGTATTCATGTGGAATATAACATATTTGAAGGAGGAAATTAAACGAGCCTAGATCCATCTTAACTCAGATCTACCAAGGGACCGAGTCAAAATGTTTTATTAATAATTGTAATTATTATTATTTTTTAATTTTATTTTATTTTATTTTTATTTTTATGTGATTTGATGGAGTCAAAATGTTTAATAAGATAGGACAAGACATTACAACATTTCTTCCATACTACGTTGGAGAGTGTGGATCAACATAAAGATATGGAGAAATAACTAGTGGGTTATGAGGGGGAGAAGACAGTTTTCAAAGTCAATTTTGGCATAAATGAGGTGGTAGAGATATGGTAGGATTCCAGGGCTTACCATGAAAACATTAAGTTAGAGGAAGACACAATTTTTTCCATCAAACATTTGATCTAGGTCATCATGGGATACATAAGCTTGGTGCAAGCCTCCTTGTTCATAGTAATCCTCAAGTCATCCATCACTACATTAACAAGAGAGAGATGGTGGAGCAAGTGGACGTGATAATGAAAATCCTTATATAAAAGGATAATATTGGAGTTCAAGGAGAGTCTTTTCTACAAGAAAATGTGAATTAAAATGGGATCCACAAACATGAAAAGTAAAATCATCTTGGATCTATGGATGTAATATGACACCTTAGAAATTATGTTGGGATTTCAAATAGGCATGGTGGTGTGCTCTTGTGGCTAGATCCATGGTTAGACATAAAAATAAATAATACTCTTCTAAAGACTCTTGACCATCACGTGGATAAAAAAAAATCTAGGAAAAGAGTGAACCAACTAGACCAAGTATTATCCCTAACAATAGAATATCTCAAAATGTATCCAAAGCTTCCATAATTATAGATATAAGTTTATTATTGTAGAGCACTCTCATAACACCAAGCGCTTAATTTGCTTTGACGAAGCCAACATACTAGCCTCTAACCCCTTATTATCCACCAAAGTCATCAGAGAAACACTTGAAATTGATAAAAATCCCAACAACTTCAACTAATATTATGGCTACACACTCAGCAACTTGTGGAAACCCATGATCCATCTTATCCCCTTTAGGTCTTAATCTTCCTTAATCTTTTCCCTCCAACTTTGTTTCCTTCTCCCCTATTGATTTTTCATGGGATCTTTTAACTGATAATTACTTCTTATGATTTCTTAAGTTAATATTTTCTTGCATTCACGTTCATCATAAAGAAATTACACAAAATATCTAAACAGTAGAAGCAAAATGCCAATAAGATCATAACGAGACAGCGAAACAAGAAACACAAGAATTTTGCCCTAGGAAAACCCACTTAGGGGAAAACCCAACAACCGTTTCCTTAGAGAAATTATGCAATTCAATAAGAGATACAATCTGACCCTTTTAGTCAATAGACAAATTGACCAATAGCAAAGCCCAAGTCAAACCTAGTCAAAATTCTATCCAGAGATAAGTCTGCCCAAAATTTTGGTTTGCTCCAAAGTTCAATCTCTTGCCCAAAATTTGACCTCCTACCCAAAATTTGGCCTTCTACCTATAATGGATTTGCTTCTACCCCCATTTGTGAATTCAACCTTGAGATAAAACAAAGAGAAAATGAGTTTGTCAATGTTGAACTAGTGTGGTCAAACTTTAGCCGCCTTTGTCTTCTTCTTCATTTGAATCAACAGAAGATCTTGTGATAGATAATATGAATGAGTTAGACCAGCTTTCTCTCTATATATAGTGATCAAGTAGGAAAAATATGTTTGTCTATAAGAGAAAACTGGCTTGTACTTTTGGAGGGCCAACTTTATATTCTTGGAGCCAAAAATTTAAATTTTACAAATTCAAAATTTTCTCTTTTGAAGCCAACATGAAGAACATGTTTGGAATTTTTTATTACATATATTTAAAGTGTTAAACCATTGATTATGAAGACCGACCATAGCTACAAAATTCAACACTCCTTCTTAGCAAGGGAGGTATTCATAATGACTATCCAAATGTTCTCTTATTAACAAATTTCTCTAAGAAAAGGTTCATCATTTATCAACATCGTCCAATTACCATTATCATGGCCAACAAATTTGACCCATGGTAAAATCTACAACATCAACTAGGTACCATAATTTTGGTCAACATCTCTGGTCTGTGGTACATTAGTAGCATCAACTAGTCATCATGATTCTGGTTAGTGTGAAAAATTCTAAATAGAAATCCTGGTATAGTGATTAATATTATTTCTTCTACTTATTACCTTAGAAATAAGTTATCTACAGTAATTCTTACGACAAATATCGAAATATATTCTAATGTAGCCTACAATTAAAACATTGCAAAAAGTAAATGTGAGTAAAATACTAGCACAAATACAATCACAATGACACAGTTATTTTTGGACAATTGTCCCTAGAAAAACCCAATGTGGGAAAACCGGTGAAGTAGATGAGGGTTTTATTATTCTTCAACAAAATACATGTACAAATTACACCCAACAGTATAGAACAAGGCTTCCTGAGAAAAATTTATAGACGTTCCTGAACAAGTATTTGACCCTAGAGAGAAGTTCCTCCACCCTCAGCGTCTCTCTGGCTTGCCTAGCATCACGTTCTCCAGCTCCTGGACTGGCCTGCGCAGTGCCAATGTCACCCAAGCCAATGCTTCCTCTCCTAGTGTCAATTTGCCCAACGTTGTCCTTTTACTGCTCTACATCTTCATCCATGTCTCCCTGACTAATGTTGAACCCTCTATGTCTATCCTCCACCTGTAACTCTCCCTCTGAATCAATTTTATCTTGTCAAACTTCAACCAGTGAGAAAATCGATTTTACTCAGGCAATTGAGTATCTGCCTGGTGTGTTTTCCAAATGACCCTCAAGCCCCTTCTTATATCTTCTTGTTGGATAACCAACAACCTAGATTATCTCCTAATCAAAGGCTCATCTCATTTTGACTTGATATTCATCTTTATCTAGAAGATTCACCCACAATTAGATTAATACTCATTAATATTTTTAATTTTCCTAAGTTTAGACTTAGGAACCCCATTAAAAATATTAATTATTTTAATAAAATTGTCTCTTGGTGGAATTTCCCAAAATGGTTTCTGAGTTCTTTGGAATACATGTGCCAAAGCCTCCCTACAAAATTTGAGGCCTAAAGCACATCCGATACTATCCCAAATCAACGGTTAGTGCCTCTAACCAATGGTATACATACGAGTCCTAGTTCACCATCGTCCTTTTCAATCTCTTTGACCCATGGTGAAACCATGGGGACGAGTTCAATCCATTAGAGTAACCTTGCCCCAAATCCAAAGGCCTCACTATAGGCCATGATGCTAAATTGACTTACTCAACCTATCTAGAGAGTAATTTGAGCCTAATGTTGAAAGGCACCTACTAAACTTTATGGTTGAGTAATTATAGGCCTCTAGGGTCACTCATCCTAATCCTAGTCAGTATAATTGATTGAAGAAGAATGTTTGTCCTTTGTTAGACCATTCTCCCTAATCTTGGTCAACCTGACCTAAGGAGAATAATTGTCCTTGATGTTGCAATTTCATCACTCCCTCTTGCTGAGAGAGACATGCTCAATCACTCAAAGCTTGTCCTCGAAGCATACAGACTTCATCCTGGGACAGAAGCTTTGTCAACAATCTGCTTGACTGTGGAATAGTACTGGAGCCACACTACTTCCTTTTGTACCATGTCTTGGTACTAGATCTCATTGTGCTTCGACCTATCACCATGGTCGTCACGTGCACCTGATCAAGATAATCCTGCAAGTAGCTTTTGAAGCCATGCTACTTCTCAACTCACCATGCAAGCTACAACATACTCAACTTCTGCAGTACTGATTGTAGCAGATGTTTGCTTCCTACTCATCTAAGAAATCATAATTGAGCCCAAAGTGAAGCAATATCTTGATGAACTCTTTTTGTCTTATGCACTCTCTACGCAAGTTGAATATGTGTGTCCCTGCAATTATAATTCACTGTTTGAGACATATCTCAAACCATAAATGGTTGTACCATAACCAATTGTACCTTATTGGTACATCAACACATGTTGAGCCACATGCCTTGGCTCAACCATAAGTTGATCAACTACTTTCTAATTACCCTAACTGGGTGTGTTTTTTTTTTTTTTGAAACAAATCTTCTTATGGCAATCCTAATTGCTCCCTCTACCGCTGCAGCTTTCTAGTTATTGTAGCTTATTATCTTTCTATCTTGACAATCTCAATGACAATCCATATCCCAAAAATCTCTGGCGGATCTCGATAGTATGATTCTTTTGATTAAGAAGATTATGCATCAAATCTAGATCCTTCGTCTTGAATTCACAGGTCAACTCCCTTTGAAGCTAAAACAAGGCTTCATGAAGAAGCCATAATTGCTCCCTCTGTCGCATCAATCCTTTTTCTCTTGCCAAAAACAAATCATATATGATCAACCTTGATCCATTAGTCCAAGTCCAAGGTACATTCTTCTATTTGCAATCAGGAGACTTCTTCATGACCCTCAAAGCCTTGAGGTGATCCCATGTACACTTCTTCCTAAATTTCTTCAAGGAGAAAAATAACCTCTACATCTATCTAATGTAATTCCATATTAAAAGAAACAATAATTATAATAGAAGTGTACTTGGAAACTAGAGAAAATGTCCCTTCATGGTCCTTTCTGTCTTTCTGAGAGAAACTTCTATTCTCAAATATCTCTTTGTACTTGTCTATGTTGTCATCTGTTCCACACTAGATCTTGTAGATCCATTTGAAATTCACCATTCACTTCTCTTATCCACAATCAAGGTATATTTCAAACTTGTCGATTTTCCTATTCCCTTTGAGGTTGGATCTCATATAGTACAATATGTCTCAACACAAATCA
>APFE030288445.1:7202-18709 GCA_000404065.3 Pinus taeda | reverse complement strand
GAAAAAAAAAACACTCATCAAGGATGGGAATTGATAGATATCTATTTCATGCCTAATTTGTAGGATTTTTATTAGGGATGCAATTATATGGCTTCTCAACAGCCTCATCAACAAATTTCGTGGGTGTTCAGAATAGTGTAAAATTTTTTAGGCACATTATGTATGCAAACTTTACTATCCTTTCAACTCTTTTTTCGAATACTACCATAGAAGATAATTCAATTCTATCAAAGTATTTGGTCCCAACTTCATATTTGTGCAAACATTGTGAAAAACATGTTTGCTGTTGTGATGCAACCTTAGGAAATGTCTACTTATTGTTTGAATTTTTTGAGTGTGAGCAACCACATAACCATAGACTGATGTTTGACAAGTGTGTATATCATGTAGAAACACTTATTCCATGTGGATTCTGATTCCAATTCTACTAGTAACATTACTATAGATTATGTATTTCAAGATCAAGGAGTTGACCATGATCAGTGTACCTCCTTTATGGAATAGTAATTTGTAGGATCTCATGCAGTTTATAGCTAAAATTCAACAATTTTTTTTGATATCTAACTTTATCATGCAATTTGTCTAGTTTCAATTTATCATCATGTTTGGCAGGTTTGTAGTAGCCTAGTAACCAATCTTTTGAGTGCTAGAGGGGCAATTGCATGCAACATTAAGCCTACCATAATAGATGATTAAACTCTATTAGAGTTTTTGGGCCCAATTTTAGATTCAACAAAAACTTTACAAAATAACCGATTCCCCAAAGAAGAAAGTTTCTTGAAATTTAAGTTGGTGACAATTTTCTCATGTTTTGTGATAGCCAATAGCTTATATGTTGCACTAGAGATGATTCAACCATATTAGATTTTCTGGGCTTAGGTTTAGATTTGTTCACACGTCGTGAAAATTTTTTTTGCAGTTGTTATGCAACCTTGGGAAATTTCTACTTACCAATTGAATCTTTTAGTGTGAGAAACCATATCAATGCAAACCAATGTTTGAAAATTTTGTATATCATGTAGAAACATTTATTCTATTGTGGATTCTAACTCTAGTTCTACCAGTCACATTATTGTTGATTACGTAAATTAGGAACAGGGAGTTGACTAGGAGTAGTGTAGATCCTCTATGGAATAGTAATATATAGGATTGCATGTAGTTTACAGCTAAAATTTAACAAGAATTATTTCCATAGCTAACTTTATCATGGAATTTCTTTAGTTTATATTTTACATCATGTTTGACAAGTTTGTAATAGCCTCGTATCCAATTTATTGAGTGCCAGAGGGGTAGTTGCATGCAAAATTTTTTACTTACCATTGGCTTGGCCATTTTTCTCATAGAAATTTTTGTTGTAACCTAGTTGGAGCAAGCAGTTCAAGTATTTTAGCTGAAACAATTAGTCTGCAAAGTTATACTGGGAAAGTCAACCTATATTTTTCAGCATTGTAGTATTTTCCCTTTATAGTGATATTTATTGAAGGATAACGTATGTCTAAACTTTCTTGGTTCTAGTTAGTATTAAAGAGTCAAGAGCTACTTTTTACTATTAAATACCATTACTTTTGAGCACATAAATTTTGAGCACATTAAATACCATAGTCTATATGACATAAAAAAATATTACTTATCCATGTATCCATCTACTCATATATATACGCATGCTCACATTCATGTGTTTTTTGTTTTCTTACATATATCTTTTGTTGGCAAGTTTGATATCATAAATGTGTGAGATGCCCAAATAATGGCTTTATGGCCATACAAATTCTTGATTTTCATTTACTTCTGCTTGCATCTGAGTAGTTGATTTCTTATTAGGGGTTTGGTAATGTCATTGATGTAACAAGTTAAATTTTTCCCTTCACTACAAATACTGGAAACCAAAAGCCATAGAAGTGTCAATTCTAGTGTAAAACTTTAAAAAGAATTCTGTTATTGCATTTTTTTAATTTACAAAATTAAAATCTGAGACTAACTTTGACAATTCTCTTGCTTTGGATTTCCGTTCTTTGTAATGAAGGGAAAATTTTAACTCCTTAGGTCAATGGCATTACCAAACCTCTAATAACAAATCAACTCATTAACTGCAAGGAGAAGTAAATGAAAAACAAGAATTTTCATGGCCATGAATCCATTATTTCGGATAGTCACGCATTCACAATATCAAACTTGCAAAGAACCAACATGTTTCTGAATGAAAGCGAACAATTTAAGAGCTGCAAATTTAAATGCAAAACAAATATGAAGAGAGGATTGATTTATATGCTTACACAGATTAAATTTAGGATAATAACTTAAAAAAATAGATAAGAAAATTTGCAGATTGTTCAACATGTTGTTCTCAACAAAAAAAATAAATGTCCTCATCTATATACGAAATATGATTAACTCTTAATAATATGCAACTAGTTTGTACTCTACCCATCTCCTTTAAATATAACTGAATTTCGTTCACTAGCACTAGCCACTATGTTTTCTCAGTCTATTACATAATCATAATCATCGATTGCATCTCCTTTAGGATAAGGGGTGATCAACGCACTATGGTATGAAGTGGTATTGCTACTTGTAGCAATTGGAGAGTCCAAAATATTTAGAAGCTTACTTTTAACCAATCCTAATCAGACACAGTATAAAGATGATATAGGAATGTCAGTGAGGGGATGAAAACCAATGAGCATCTCTTTCCCTATATTGTGGAAAATAATGAATGTTTTAGTTATCTTTTAGGAAATTAAAGGCCTCCATTTACCTTTCCTTGTAGACATATTTCAACTGAAGCTACAAATTAGCAAGTTAGATGAAAAAAAATTAAGTTAGCCATTTTAGTTCCCCTAAAAGAAATATCATTTTTTTTCATGCCATAAAACAAAAGGCTGATTCAACAAAAGATATGGAACATACCATATGTATGAAAGCCATGTGTGACAAACCTTGCACTCATTTCCTTGAACACCATTTTTCCGCTAAGTACAATAGGTATTTTCATGTTTGCGCTATCAGTATGAGGTTTGTTGGTTCTCAACATAGACTGGTCATTATAATGGCTCTCATTTTAGATTCTTCCTGTTGTGACACTAGCAGAACATGACTATCTTCATGGCTTACTACTTGCACAAGTTATTTTAGTAGTAGGTATTATAAAGCTGGGAGCTCCTGGTCTACCTCGCGTGGAAGAAGGTGGTCTCTCCAACATTATCATTCTTAAATTTGGAGGTATGTTAAGAGAAAATCCAAGCAATAATGGAGGCTAAGATGGTTAAGGTTTTACTGAGGGGAGTTTGCTCGAAAGGTTGGTGGGTTTATAGAAAGCATACATGATATTTTTCTCGCAAAAGAAGAGTGGACAAGACAATAACCTCTCTGGCTCAGGCGTGGAGTAGATGGTCCTTTTGCAGGCATGGATGGTTTTGACAATTATTTTGATGATGGAATTGTAGACCTTGATGAAAGCACTACAGACCTTCCTTTCGGTGTTGAACGCCTAGATGAGGTTGGACCTGAAGGCCTTATAGTGGGGTTAAAATACTTTAATGTTGCGGGCCATGTAAACCTGGTTGTGGGTGTATATGGAATTCATGATTTAGGGCCTAAATGTATTGAGGGTCTTTGACTTGCCATATTTGTCAAGTTATTTCAAGTGGAGGAGATTAGTTTACAAGTAGTTAAGCTATATATCACAATATTTAATGAAGACTCTTTATGCAGATTATTGAGTTGTGCACCATAAGTGATCAATATTAGAAATTATGTAATTCTTGCATTGATAAGGAAAAATTAAGCATTCATTTGTCAATGTCAATATGAAATTTAGGCGTAATACTATAAGAATATCTTAAGTAAAACAACCTTAATAGAAAACAATAAATCCTAGATGAACCATTAAAGAGGGATATTATTAGGGAAAGAAACTATGTATTTCTAAACAATTGACAAGTCATTGTTGGAAACATGCATTGCATGTGTTGCCTAGTTTTTTGTAGTTTGAGTAGTTGCTTCAAATTGAGAAAACTGGAAAATCTTTAAAAAGAAGTGTATAACCCAAGAAAATTTGTATATAGTAAAAGTCTCTGCAATTGAAGTCAAACATAAAAAGAGTTAATAAGTCCTCAACAAATCAAATTTATTTAAGAGATGTGATTCCCTTGTTTTAGCCCCTTATAAAGGTGTTTGATATAGGCACCTTACCAAAACTATTCTCAACTACCTTCTAACCAGTGTTAGAAACGAGTGCCTTAAGTTTCTAACATACATTCCATGCCATTGGTAGAATGTAAGTTTGTGAGAATCTATTGCTGCTAGAAGTGTAGATTAAGTGCATGAATAAGACTTGGAATAGTGTTTGAACAACAATGTGATGAGGAAATGGGCTTACCATTGTGGATTAGGAGTGTTAATAATGGTGCTAAAGGCATGGTTACAGAATGGATTCCTTGGCTGGATGTTAAAACTGAAGAACCAACTTTATTAATCATACTGGGAAGCTCACACTTGAGGAGCTCCACCTAGAGACTACCTCTAGAAAATTCTCTACAAAATTAATCTTACAAACAAACTGGGAAGTTCACACGTGAGGAGCTCCACCTAGAGTCTACCTTTGGCAAATGCTCTACACAATTAATCTTAAAATAAAAACTATATATAGTTTTTTCACAAAAGTATGGAAGTTAGAACAACTGCCTAAGAAGTAGGAACTAATTCCTAATCTAAGGCTCCAGTGAACCAACTCTCTCCTAAATTACATAGTATACATTATCTACCACACTCACCTTTAATAGATAAATGGGTTCACAAGTATTCCTTACATTTCCCTAAACAACTCAAACTTTATTCGACTGAGAGGATTATTGAAAATATCAACAACATTGTCACATGTACTACTCAATATGTATTTTGTTTGACTGAACTTTATCCCTAACAAAAGGAAACTGTGTATCAATGTGCATTGTGTTTTGATGAAATATTGGATTATTTTTAGGTTTTATAGAGCTTTGGTTGTCACATTTGATAATTTTTGAAACCTTTTGCTCTTCTCCAGCATCATGGAGAAGTCTCCTCAACCAAATTGCCTCATAAGTTTATGCACACATTACTTGATACACACCTTCTATTGAAGAAAAAGATATTATGTTCTTCTTTATGTTGCTTCATGCAATGAACCCAGACCCAATGTTTAATGCATAGCTTGTAATGGATTGTCAGTCATCTAGATTTTTCGCCCAATCAGATTCTGAAAAACATAAAAATCTAACATCAAATGAATCA
This sequence comes from Pinus taeda, assembly GCA_000404065.3. NCBI lineage: Eukaryota > Viridiplantae > Streptophyta > Pinopsida > Pinales > Pinaceae > Pinus > Pinus taeda. Next base: position 13,441 of record APFE030288445.1, on the reverse strand, counting down.
ATATAAATAATACCAAAGTCTAAGTTTCCTTCCAAATAGATTATGAAACCTTTCGCTGCAACCTGGTGACTCTCAAGAGGCTTTGACATGAATTATATCAATACACTAACCGCATAAGCCAAAATAGGCCTAATTATAGTCAAGTATATTAGACTCCCAACTAGCTGTTGATACAATGTTGCATCTGCCTACTTAGAACCATCATCATTCTAAAGTTTGGTATTCCGCTATAAAGGCATTGTTGTAGTTTTGCACTAATCCATTATGAACTTTTTTAGTAAACTCCTCACATACTTACCTTGTGATAGAAAATTCTTACTAGAATCCCTTTAGACTTCCAGACCCAAACAATAGTGTAGCTCTCCAAGATATACAGATTAGGGTCATTCTTCCTTCTTTTATAATTATGTTGTAGGAAAAATGAATCAATTTTATCATACCATGACCTGGGTGCCTATTTTAGTCGATAGAATGCTTTCTTCAATCTACAAACTAAATTTCCCCCCCCTTGTTTAACAAACTCCTTAGGTTGCACTAAATACACTTCATCTTTTAATTTCCCATTTAAAAATGCATATTTTACATATAGTTGGTGTATCATCCAATCATGTTTGGTAGCTAAAGAAATTAATGTTCTGATTATGTTTAATTTAGCTATAGGCATGAAGGTGCATGAAGGTTTCCTCATATTCAATACCTTCTTTCTACAAGTACCCCATTGCAACCATCCTAGCTTTATATTTTCTTATACTCCCATCCGCTTTAAATTTACACTTGTATAGCCATTTGCAACATATGAGTTGTTTGCCTTTAGGTAATTCAACTAGATCCCATGTTTTTTTAAGTATTGATTCATATTCTGCTTCCATGGCTGCCCTGAGTTCATTATATTGACTAGATTCTTTATAACTAGAGGGTTCAACAACATTTAAAATAATAGTTATAAAAAAATTCTCCTTATGTCTTGTTGGAAATTGAGTTTTCCTACCTAATCTCTTGAGTGGTGGAGTGGCCTCAAACCTATTTTGATCATCCCTTGGTAGGCTTGGGTTGGCAAATGCATCTATACCATCCACTTCCTTTTTCTATTGTTGTTGTTTCTCATGGTTGTCTCGCGTTCCATAACTCCCTTGTTTCATCAACAAGGACATCTACCAATCTTCATTGGCACTCTCATGGTTTCCATCATTAACATGATCATGAAATACATCTCTAGTTGCAAAGACTTAATGAGTAGAGGGATTAAACTATTTATAAGCATCAAACTCTGTCCAATACCCAACAAAAATGCATTTAATAGCCTTTGAACCCCGTTTCTACATATCCTCCTTTGGATAATGAGAAAACGCTTTGGAGCCAAAAACTCTTAAATGATTTATTGCGGGCTTAAAACCTAGTAAAGCTTTGAAAGGATTTTTCAAATCAATACTTTTTGTTGGACTCCTATTCTTCAAATATACTACAATATTTATAGCTTTAGGCCAAAATTGATTAGACAAATTCTTACCTTTTAGCATGTTGCGAGCACAATCCACAAAGGTTTTATTAAACCTCCCTACAACCCCGTTCTGGTGAGGAGTGTGGGGTACTATGAACTGTTGCAGCATCACATGGTCTTTACAGTATTTGATGAAACCAGCCTTCTTGTATTATCCCCCTTGGTATTAGTAGTGAATATTGACGAGTTTTCATGTCTACTTCTCAATCATGCTTCTGAATTCTTTAAAGTATTCAATATTATGACTCTTTTTTTAAGGAAATATACTGAACTAAATCTCGTATAGTTATCAACAAATAGTAAGAAATAATAGGCACCTCCTAATGACCTCATTTGCATTGGCCCACATAAATTAGTGTGAACTAAGTGTAGTATATCTCTCTTCTTTCTATCTACATTTATAGGAAACTCATTTTTGTGGATCTTCCCAAGATCACATACTTCGGAATCAACATCGATATGACTTAAAATATGGGGACCATTAACCATACCTCATTTCAAAAGTAGTTGCAGGCCAATGAAATTAATATGGACAAATTTTGATGCCATAAATCTTTTGCAGTCATAGCTGATGATGTCAATTATTGGTGTGTCACACTTCTCACAGTCATCTTGTATAGACCTCCCACACGAACACCTAATGCAATTAGCTTCATAGGATCCAATTTTTTGCATCACATAATAAGATTTAAAAATCTCTACCTTAAAATTATGATCTGTTATCATCGAAACAAAGATCAGATTCCTTTTTATTCTGAGTACATACATTACATTTTGTACATGCCTAATATTTCTGTCAGGCAAAATGAAAAGAACATTAACATATCCTTTGATTTGTTACCCTCCATTATCACCGTGATAGATGTTTTCTCTAGTGTTGCTCTCTTTGAAATTGTCAAAGCAATTCATGTTTCCTGTCATGTGGGTGGAAGCTCGAGAGTCCACAAACCAAGTTTTTGCTTCATCTTCATCAGCGGAAAATGCAGAATCAGATACGAACAATTTGAGATTCTGATTATGTTTTTCATCAGAAAAATCACTTGCATGCTTCTTGTGTCTATGTGGACCTTCATCTAAGTACTTCTTCAGACAATGATTAGCTATATGACCAAATCTACCACAATAAAAACATTTTGGTCCTCAATCACTTCTCCTTGGAGATGTACCTTGAGATGGAGGCAGATTTCTTTGTGGGGTTCATTTTCTTTTGTGTGCTGCATTATCCTTTCATCTGAAGCACTTCTTCTTTGCAATTAGCACAAGATCTGAGCTCTAGGATTTCAGGGTCATCCACCTTTCCTCTACCTGCATTAGGATCTATGTCAATTCTTCAAACTTGGGGCATTTTTCTCTCGCATTCAACCCGGTGATGAACATCTCATAGTAGTGACTCATACATTCTATGGTAATCGTGACCAGATTAGTGTCTAACAATATTTCGCCAATGCCGCTCAGCTTATTCTTAAAATGCTTGATACGAGAGATGAATGTTGCTAGTGATTCGTTATCTTCCATTTTAATCTAGATAATCTTTATTTTTAGAAACAATTGGTGTTTTGTGTTCTTTATTTCATACAGGTCCTTAAGCACTGTTTAGATGTCTGTTGCACATTTACATTCTTCGATATAAGGAATAATGCAATCTTTCACTAACAATTTAATCACCACTTTTTCTCTCTTCTTCATTTTTTCCAACTCCTGGATTGTTGTGTTTGTTCCGCCTATAGCTAAGGTTGGCGTCGACTCAACACCAGTTGCAGTTACCCATGTGTTTTGACCCTCCACCAAGGTTTACAACTTAAATTTCCAATTTAAGTAATTGGAGTTGTTGAGCTTATTGCTCTCGTTCAGATAATCCTCTTTCCTCTAATTGTTCATATTGACAATAGAAAAAAACAACCTCCTACAAAAGACAACCAGATCTAACCCAGATCTACAACAAACGACGTAAGGCACCTTCTCAAAAAGAAAGCTTCATTACACAAGCCAATATGCCAAAAATCAATTTAATTAGGAAAAATGCTTTTAAATTCAATTAAAAAAAAGAACCCCATTGTTTTTTTTAATTAAAAAATATCCATACTTTAAAAAAAACTATTTTTTTAAATGTATGTAACAAAAATATTATAATCCCAAAACATTTTAAATTTTTTTTACAATCACTCTAGCACAACATTATCATGGATCCAACCTCCAAATGGCTGAGACAATGATACACTCCAAGTTAGGCTGTAGCAAATTATGGATTCTTCATTTCATACAATTTCACAACATGAGATTGTGGTTCCCTCAAGTGCATTTACTAATCTACACCTCCTCCTCTTCTGCTACACCAAAAAGCTTCACATTAGTTATCGATTCCACGCACTCTTAAAAAATAAAGGAATTCCAATGAATCCCCAACAACAACTGATCCACGCAACGACGATGCTTGTAAATGTGTTAGAAAACCTGCATAGATGAATCTAGCTAGTAAAGGTTGAACACACAGCTTTGCAGAGCAAAAACATTAAAAGAAAATTGAAAGAAGAAAAGAATGATTCATTAGAAAATATGTTAGAATGCTCATTATATAGCATTACTGGTTGAAGATCCCAAGGTAATGAACTATAGTGGGTGAAGATCCCAAGGTAATGAACTATAGTGGTGATCAATGAGAAGACTCAACACCTACAACAAGTTCCGGAGATAATTAGTCAGTTGCGGAGTTAAAGAAGGAGCAAATCAAGGAGTAAATCATGCAAAAGGAATCTTGCATGCAATCCCATGCTCTAACTAAGAGTCCGCATGTAGATGGGTAGTAGTTGCATGTAGTTGCATGCTTTAACTAAGAGTCCACATGTAGTTGCATGTAGTTGCATGCTCTAACTGAGAGTCTGCATGTAGGTGTAGTAGTTACAACACCCCCCCTGAACACCACTATGGGGAAAAATAGAAGATGGGCCCCGACAACTAAGGCCAAAGGTCACCCAAAATACAATGCAACATGTATTAAAATTGAGGAAAGAGGGAAAACCTCATGGGAAAACCCCCCCCTCAAAATATAATGTAATCAAAAGAAAAGAGGAAAAAAAGACAGTTGCTAAGCAACTATGTCCTTCACTCCAAGACGATCACGTAGAGAGCGAAACTTATGCTCAGCGAATGTCTTGGTGAAGATGTCTACAGTCTATTCGGCTAAGGGACAAAACTACAAATCAATGACCCGATCATGTACTAAGTCTCTGATGTAGTGCATATGGATCTCTATGTGCTTCGTCCGTTGCCGCTGTACTGGATCCCTGCAACATTTGAGAGTGCTCTGGTTGTCACACCAGATGATAATGGGCTGGCAGAACTGAACGCCCAACTCAGTGAGGAAGTGTTGTAGCCACAGAGCCTGAATGGTGATGTTGACTACTCCTCTGTACTCAGCCTCAGCTAAAGAGAGAGCAATAGCAGCCTGCTTCTTGCTCGACCAACAGATAAGGCTAGATCCTAGACTGAGTGAATATCCAGAGGTGGACTTGCGATCAATGATGTCTCCCGCCCAATCAGAATCTGTGAAGCCAAGGATATTCAATGCAGTGCCTACTGTATAGTGAATCCTGAAGGTGATGGTGCCCTGCACATATCGTAGGATGCACTTGGCAGCATTCCAGTGTAGCTCATGCGGCTCCTGTATGTATCTAGAAACTGCCCCTACTACATATGAGAGATCTGGTCTGGAGTGGGTGAGGTACAATAAGCTCCCCACTAGCTGTCGGTAGAGAGTGCTGTCAACTAATGGAGTGTCACCTCCATCCCCAAGGCGGACCCCAGACAGAAAAGGAGTCGATGCTGGCTTGCAGTCAGCCATGCAAAATCCTTCGAGGAGATCCCGTGCATACTTAGCCTGAGAGAGTTTGATGCCTGTGGTATCCTGGCTAATCTCAAGACCAAGAAAGAAGTGTAATTGACCCATGTCCATCATCAAGAACCTATCATGCAAGGCCCTCTTGACTGTAGCAATGGTTGAAGCCGAGCTGCCAGTGATTAGGAGATCATCTACATACAAAACTAAGATAAGAAGAGAATCATGTGCCCTAAGCATGTAAACATTCATATCAGACTTACATATTTCAAAGTTTTGTGATAAGAGAAAAGAATCCATCTTCACGTACCAAGCTCTCGGGGCCTGCCTAAGGCCGTAGAGAGATTTCTTCAGTCTACAGACCAAAGACGAATCCTGAATGAAACCATGTGGCTGCTCCATGTAGATCTCCTCGGATAGGTCTCCATGAAGAAAGGAATTCTTCACATCCATCTAATGTACTTCCCACCGCTGGGCAGCCGCAATGGCAAGTGTAAGGCGTATCGAATCCATCTTTGCTACTGGAGCAAAGTCTCATCATAATCAATGCCATGCACTTGTTGGAAGCCTTTAGCTACTAGCCTCTCTTTCCGTATGGTGATTTGCCCATCTACAGCACTCTTGGTCCTGTAGACCCATTTGCATCGGACAAGTTTCCTTCTTGAAGGAAGGGGGACCAGATCCCAAGTTTGGAACATGAAGCACATCTTCAAAGCTTCCATGTAAAAGTTCCACTCTCCCTTTTCCGGTGACCTCAATAGGTGAGTCATCTCCCATGAGGATGGGAGGTCCTTTGCATGCATCCAAAGAGATATAAACTTCCTTTGCAGCAGCCATATGATGTGATGCACCAGAATCTATAATCCATGCATCAGGAGAAGAATTAATTGCAACTAAAGCATGAAAATT